>CAHIKZ030002144.1:647500-675000 GCA_903632075.3 Acanthosepion pharaonis
CATCCCTGAAGAGGATCTTGGGTGAGATTGAAAGTACTTAGAAAAAAATCAATAAATAACCAAACTCGCGGTGATTTTCTTAATCAGTATTGTCATGACACTAAGAAAATAATCCGTGAATTTGAGAGGAATAAAATAATAAAAAGAGACATATATATATATATATATATATATATATATATAGATATATATGTGAAAATATATAGAAAATAGGAAGGAACTGGTTAGGTAAATAATCCAAAGTCCCTTAGTATTTTAGTTATTATTTTTAAAAAATAATGCTCGATAAAAAAGTAGAGAATAAATATAATTATTTATTTAAAAATATGATTCCAATTCGCGACATAAGAGGTCTCATGTTTCAAAACAAGAGCCGAAAACTTCAATATACTTATTTGAATTAAATTGAGTTAAAAAGCTCTGTTCCATCTTAAACGAAATTTTTTTTTGGAATAACGTATTTGGAAAATTTACCTGTTTTAATAATTGAAACAAAAATTGGTAAAAGGCGTTATAATAAAAAAAATATTTCGCTTACCATTTAACAGAATTCTCCTTTAATTTAATTTATTTCAAATAATTAAATTGAATTCCAAAAACGCCTATTTGTTTTTAAAACATGAATTCTCTTATGTCGCGAACCATGAATCATATTTTAAATAAATAATTATATTTATGCTCTACTTTTGTATCAAGTTTTAGAAAAAAATATATATATATATATATATATATATATATATATATATATATATATATATAATTTATCACATATGGTGCTGGTGTTAATAAAACACTCCAAATATTTCTGGCGATTAAACAATAAGGGCATCTCACCATCATTCAACTTGGAAATTATATCTAGAGCTAAGGCTTATAACTATAAAGGAAATAAATGCAATTTATGTTTAGTTGAAAAAATGATTATCTTAAATAACCCTAGCTTATTAAACAGGAGAAGTGGATGTCGTTAAGCTTATTCCAACCGACAAAAAAATAATTCGTCAGTCTTATTCAACACCGGCATAGTCTGAGTTCGTGTCGGAATTAGAAATATAACTGAAAGCCAAAAAAAAAAAAAAAAAAAAAACAACGTTGAAAAACTAATATAGAATTTATCCACTTCAATGTTTCAGTCAAACGAAAGGCACCGAGCAGTGGTCAGAAAAGAGAGGAAGATATTTCTTTTAAAGGGAAGAGGTTTTATAAAATTAAACCCGGATATTAACCTTATGATAGTTGGAGTTATATGAAGAAATGAATTGATGGTCACAAATAAGCATGAAAATAAATACCTGGCTAAATATGTTGACCTATATTATTTTTAATTTTTATTTTTTTAATTTTTAATGTAAATTACTACTTATTTATTTTGAATAGAAATTTAAGTTTTTGTCTAAATAAAAACAAACATTCTCCCTTTAATTCATTTTCTTTTAAATTTAAAATTCAAATATTCATATTCATCACTCAAAAATATATTTTTTTTAATTTTCCTTTTTGCATACATATATAAATTCCGCTTATTTTAATTACCAAATATAATTTTTAAGTTTTTAATTAAATTTTAAAATTAAAAAAATCTGTAATCACAGCATAATATGTAACTGCACCAATGTTAAGATAACCAGATATATTATAATTCAAGTTGTAAAGCGGTCAGTTTATATTCAGCACCTGCAGATTGCATCGTGCACGAGTCGTGGTAGCGTTAAGGGATAATATATATATATATATATATATATATATATATATATATATATATCAGAGTCTGTCTATATTTCTGAGATGAAGTATGAGCTCTGGTAAAAACATGAAATGATAACAGCAAAATTGCAATATGAGCACTGGTAAAAATGGTTGCTGAAGACATTAGGTTTATAATACCCAGTAATTCATACCCAGATGGCACAGTGGATAAAGGCGTTAGTTAGATCCAGTGACAGGACCCAAAGAGAGAGAGCTCAATACCCGGTTAAGGCAGTGGAGAACTTTCAGAGGAGATAACTGATAACTGACATCCATCAAACATGGCACGTGGAACTAGAACAGTCTACCCCAGTGAGCGAAATAAAGGGTTCAGTTCGAAACTCCAACCACCTGAAGAAGGCCGGAGCGTACAACAGCCGAATCGTTGTGATAAATATGGCGACAAAGATAAGAACAATAGTCCGAATAATGTAAAAATTATATATATATATATATATATATATATATATATATATATATATATAAGGATAATGCATATATATATATATATATATGTGTGTGTGTGTGTGTGTGTGTAGCGTTAAGAGATATATATATATATATATATATATCGTTAGGGATAATATATATATATATGTATTTAATATATATATATATATCGTTAAGGGATAATATATATATATTAAATATAAATATATATATATATATATATATATATATATATATATATATATATATATATATTATCCTTTAACGCTAGCACGACGCAATCCACGACGCAATTAATAAATTTCCAAATCAACTAATATGGGGAATAAGCTTGTTTCAAACGACGAAATAATTCGTCAGTCTTATTCAACCCCGGTATAAACTGAGTTCATGTCGGTATTAGAAATATAACTGTGAAAGTTACAAAAAAAAACGTCGAAAAACTAATACAGAATTTAATAATTTCAACGTTTCAGTCAGACGAAAGGCACCAGGCAGTGGTCAGAGGAGGGTAGAAGGTATTAGTCTGAAAGGGAAGAGGCCTTAAAAAATTAAACCCGGATATTAACCTTATGACATTAAATTGGGGTTATATGAAGAATGTAATGTTAATTTAAAGCCAAGAGAGGAATAAAAAGGGGTTTTAAAAAACTGAAAATATATAAAGTTATATTTAAAAATACAAAATCATACTTAAAAGTACTATTTCAAAGATAAGTTATATTTAAAAATAAGATATATTTAAATAATTTATATTAAAAAATAAATAAAATTATATTTAAAAATATGTTATATTTAATATAAAATCAATAGTTTATATTAAAGAATAAAATTATATTTAGAAATAAAAATATAATACGGTAAAATAAATTATACATTTAAAAATATAAACTTATACTTAAAAATACAACGTTATATCCAAAAACAACCCTAAAATATATAGATATAGAGATGTAAGTGATAAAAAGAAAGAAAGTTCTTAGAAATATTAAAATTTGTTCCATTGAATTATATAGACATATTCTGTCTATTTTTAAAATAATACTGTCTAGCTCTCTGATCAGTTTCTTAGTGTTGAAATTTATCAAGGAAGGCACCGTAGTTTTTTACTATCCAAGTACTTTCGATCTCATCCGAGATCATCCTCGGGGACGAATTACAAATAATAACTTATTGTAACTGTGATTATTGTGATGATGTTTTTTTTTTTAAAAAAAAAAAACTCCAGTGAGCCCTGTCATAATTATATAAAATTTTAAATTTATCGGTAGTTGCTATGTGATTTTATTTTATTTTTTATTTTATTTTATTTTATTTTTTATTTTTATTTTTTATTTTTATTTATTTATTTATTTTATTTTATTTATTTATTTATTTTTTTGCAAAACAAGCTTTCCAATGTAAGGAGGCAAACTAGAAATTGGTAGAAATATAAAATGGCATTAAATGTTTGTTAAATGCACATGAAACCATTGTTGCTACACTCGTAATAAATTTTGATTAGTTTTGTTTGGTTGCTTTTGATATAGAGAGACTCCATATTTGAAGTTTTTTTTATTATTTTCATTGTGTAGTATACTGGTGTTTTGAAGAATAATTTTCCTGTATTGTGAAAGTGGACAGAAATGTCTTTTAATGTTTTGCAATAGAACTGGTATTACGAATCGATTTACTCCATCCAGACTCCATTTATTCAATGTTATTGTTGCTTTTTATCCCAATATTCAGAGTCGATAGGCTCTTCATTTTTACTATTATTTTATTACAAGTTGTATTCAATCATATTATTGGTACTTTTTATCCCATCACTCTGGCTCTATACACTCTTCATTATTTCTATTATTTTATTACTAGTTTTATTCAATCATATTATTGGTACTTTTTATTTCAACATTTGGAATCGATGCACTCTTCATTATTAAACATTATTTTTTTACCAGTTTTATCTAATTATATTATTGGCACGTTTATTCCCAACATTCTAAGTCAATACACACTTCATTATTACTATTATTTAAAAAAAAATTTTTTTAAATAAAGCATCCATAAAACTTGAGTTAAACCTTTGATAAAATAATGGCAGTAAAAAAAAAGTTTTAATTACTAGGAATTTAACAGAAATGAATGTGAATATCTTCTCATATATAAAACAGAAGAAAGATGATAGGCAGTGTACGTAAAGTGTGTAACTTAAGTGACAGCGAAGGAAGAAGTGGGAGTAAAAACAAAAAGAAAGAAAAAAACGCGCGTAAATTAAGAGGCGTGTAGGGGAAATGAGTAAATAAGGTAAGGCCCAGACGACCGCGCGGTTTGACGCGTTCTTCAGCATGACGTCATCATTTCGGGAGACCGACCGTTAAATTTGAAATTATTTTCAGTTGGCATTGGTGTTAATTTAATTCTATGAGTCATGCTTCTCTGTGGAGGTTGGCTTTTTCAGTTTCGCTTGCAAGTCGTTGAGGCTAATGTAAATATACTGGTGCAGAGTGCACAATCTTAAGTATACATCTATCTATCTATCTATCTATCTATCTATCTATATATATATATATATATATATATATATATATATATAAATATTAAAATATTAAACAAGCTCGATATATATATATATATGATTTAGGTATCGAATTTCAGAATTTTCAGTAACTAGTAGTTTCACGCTTGGTTTTGGATAAACACACTCTAGACCTAGTTTAATGATCGCCTATTATTTGAAATTGTCACCGCGCACTGTTGATTTTTATGTCGACATAATATATATCTATAAATGTTATATTCTCGAAATTGAGTACTCTTCTTTATATATATATATATATATATATATATATATATATATATATATATATATATTCTGTTTATAAGTTATTTTTATAGATACAGATATTTAAGCAAATGCTCTGTTTATAATAAACAGTATTAACAACATTTACCGGTCTGAATTTCCGGAATTTTTCATAGACAATATGTGTCCTTCGGCAGGAATCGAACCTGTATCCTACAGAGAAGCGTCATATAGCCTGACGTGCTATGCCATTTAGCTACAGAGGAAGCGTCTGGTTAGAAAGGTTAAATTACTGTTTTTAAAATACAAATTTCGTATTATTTCTCTTGAAGGATCATATCTGCTCGAAACGTATCGTAACGTAAACAAATGACATCATATGAAATTGTTATAAATATAAAGTTTTAAGTAAATGCTTTGTTTATAATAAACAGTAGTTATTAATACTGCTTATTATAAACAAAGCATTTACTTAAATATTTTATCTATAAAAATAAAGTATAAACGAAATATATTTAAATAATTGTTGGCCTCAGTCCTTTTATATATATATATATATATATATATATATATATATATATATATATATATATATATATATATAAATAAAGAGAGAGAGAGAGAGATATGTATTGCGTATATTTTGGCAGGATGTTTTCATTAAGACATGTCTCATTAAATAATTTAGACAAGTTTTGTACACTTATTTCTAATATGATCCTCTCGGAAGTATGGACAAATTTCATAGTATTAAACGAAGAATGAAAATTACCATGTTTATGCATATTCATATTAGTGCATATATATATATATATATATATATATATATATATATATATATATATATATATATATATATATATATATATATATATATATATATATATATATATATATATATATATATATATATATATATATATAGAGAGAGAGAGAGAGAGAGCTACAAACGCACCCTTGTATATATATATATATATATATATATATATATAGAGAGAGAGAGAGAGAGAGAGACAGCTACAAACGCACCCCCGTATATATATATATATATATATATATATATATATATATATATATATATATATATATATATATATAAGACACACAGCACATATATATATATATATATATATATATATATATATATAGAGAGAGAGAGAGAGAGAGAGAGTGAGAGCGAGAAGGAGAGAGAGAGAGACAGCTACAAACATATATATATATATATATATATATATATATATATATATATATATATATATCATTATTCATTTGAAAATCATAATATAAATATGTTATAGAATCATAAATTTGGTCTACTTTTTATTAAACACTCTTTAAGAATAGTATTTGTTGGTTATTCGAATTTATTCCGTATGCACCAATCCTGTATTTGACATATATATATATATATATATATATATATATATATATATATATATATATATAGATAGATAGATAGATAGATAGATAGATAGACACGTAGGCACACGTAAACTTAGTCGTCTTCTTGTTCTTGTTCTTATTCTTGTTGTTGTTTTTGTTCTTCTTCTTTGTGACATGTCCCTTTAGGATTGTCCTGGGTATGACGATAAACTACATCCGGCAACAAGTCCTCTGATTTGGGGGTTTTGGGGAGCATGGAACCACTTCTTAATTGCTGTCGTTCCTAAGCCCACCCTGAACCGAGATGGTAGCACCTGTTAGTGTCCCAGCTATGGGCAAAATAGTGTTTTCCTCAACCACACCCGAACTGGAATCAAAACTCTTTGAAAGTATAAAAATACATTTTTATAGTAAAAAAATACTAGGAATAGATTTTAAAGGTAAAAAAAATATACCAAAGCTCCCAAGAAAATTAAATTTCGGCCTTAAATGACCCATAAAGGTGTTGATATGTCGTTAAACAAAAATCCCTTTAGGACGTTGGCAATCATAGCTCTCTGTTTTTTACTTATCTCTTCTAAACCTTAGCTCGCTGTTCATTTACTCAAGCTTATTAAGTAGGTTATGTGTTTGTCCCTCAATCTGTCCTGTGAGCATCACATTTTCCAAGCCCTCTTTCCTCATTACCCTAGAAATTTCATCTGTCTCTTTTTTATATTAATTGTATGTGTCCTTTTTTTTGTTGCCATTGTCTCAAGAACTTCGTCGTTGCTCACTTGTTTGTCCATGGTACTATCCGCATCCTTCTACAGAACAAGATTTCTGTTTATTCAAGTCTCTTCTTCATCTGTGAGTAGCATTCATTAAAAATGTTTAAATAATTGGTGTATAAATTTTCAAAATGGAGAATGAATTGTTAACGAATCAAAGTTACCAAAGTCATGATGAAAATAAAAAAATCATCATGTTAGTTTCTGACTGAAAAGGACGTAAGTATGAAAATAATAAGTTCATTTTTTTTTTTCACCTAACACTGCAATAGTCAGATGGGAGGACCGTTAATTCACCGTCTGGCTTCATCTCTTTACCGCAGAGAGAAGTCAATTAGTGATTAGCAACTCTTTGTCTTGTAGCCAAACTGCCACGGTAGAGATCAAACTCCAGGCAAGAAAATAGAGGGTCTCTAAGTGAGAGTTCTTTATAAATCCAATCTACAGAAAGACAATTTCGATCTAGAAGGCGTGAAATATGCGTCGACGCGTCTAAACCAATTAGGATGGATCCACGTATTCGGTTACCATTATCTCGAAGCATTATCCTATCAGACCGTCTGAGAAAACTTTTCTTAATAACGTTTATGAATATGCTTTAAAGGTAATTGTTTTTTGTTTTTTTAATTCTGATATGATTTCTCTGTTGGCATAAAAGGTTCTCGATTTCTCTCTTGTTAAACAGCTAAGACAATATTCACAAAAAATGGTACTCGGCTTCTTCGTTTTTCAACATCTACGACCATATTTACCTAAAAGGTACTCTGATTCTATCTTTTCTTAACATCTAAGTCAATATTTACTTTTCTTATTTACTTTTCATTCTTTTTTAACATCTAAGAAAATAATTACATAAGAGGTACCCGGCTTCTTTCTTTTTCAACATCTAAGAAAGTTATTAGATAAAAGGTACCCGGCTTCTTCGTTTTTCAATATCTAAGGAGATATATAAGTAAAAGGTACACTGACTTTTTTTTTTCTTAACATCTAAGTCAATATTTACTTTTCTTTCTTTTTCAATATCTAAGAAAGTAATTACATAAAAGTTACCTGGCATCCTTCTTTTTCAACATTTATAATTATGAATACATAAAATGTACCTGGCTTCTTTTTTGTCAACATATAAGGTAATAATTACATATAATGTATTTTTGTTCCTTTTACAAAATCTACGAAAATAATTACACAAAAAGGTACTAGGCTTCTTTCTGTTTCAACATCTAAGAAAATATTTTCATAAAGGGTACCCGGATTGTTCTTCTTCAACATCTACGACTTTTTACATAAAAAGAACTTGGCTCTTTTTTTGTTAACATCTAAGCCAATATTTACACAAATGATACTTTTCCTTCTTTTTCAAAATCTACGAAAATATTTACATAAAAGGTAATCGACTTATTTATTTTTCAACATCTAGGAATATATTTGCATAAAAGGTACTCTGGTTCTTTTTCTTAAAATCTAAGACAAAGTTTACATAAAAATACTTGGATTATGTTGTTTTTAATAACTAAGGCTACAATATTTACATAAAATGTACTTTTCATTCTTTTCCAAAATCTACGAAAATAATTACATAAAAATTACCCAGTTTCTATTTTTTTTCAACATCAAAGAAAGTATTTGGATAAAAGGTACCCGGCTTCTTTCCTTTTCAACAACTAAGACTGTTTACGTAAAAGGTACTCGGCTTCTTTTTAGTGAACATCTAAGTCAATATTTACATAAAAGGTACTTTTCTTTCTTTTTCAAAATGTAAGAAAATATTTAGATAAAAAGTAATCGGCTTTTTATGTTTCAACATCTAAGGAAATATTTACTTAAAATATATCCAACTTCTTCCAAATATTTACAGCAAAGTTACCTTTCGTTCTGTTTCAGCATCTAAGAAAATAGTTACATAAAAGATACCCGGCATATTTACATAAAAGGTACTGTGGTTCTTTCTTTTTCAACATCTAGGACTATATTTACATGAAAGGTAATTGGATTCTTTTTTGTTAACAAATAAGTCAATATTTACATAAAGGTACTTTTATTTCTTTCTTTCACAAAATCTACGAAAATATTTACAAAAAGTTACTCGGAATCTTTCATTTACCACATCTGAGAAAATATTTACATAAATGCACCGGACTTCTTTTTCAACATCTACGACTATGGTTGCATAAATGGTACTTGGCTTTTTTTTTTAGTCAATATTTACATAAAAGGTATTTTTCTTTCTTTTCCAGCATCTAAGAAAATATTTACATAAAAGGTACTCAGCTTCTTGCATTTCAATCACCTAAGATTATATATACATAAAATTGACTACGCTTCTTTTGTTAACATGTAAGTCAATATAAAATGTACTTTTCTTTTTCAAAATCTACGAAAATATTTACATAAAAGTTACTCGACTCCTTCTTTATCAACCTTTAATATTATGTTTGCATGAAAAGTATTTGGTTTCATTTTTGTTCATATCTAAGTCAATATATACATAAAAGGTACTTTTCTCTGTTTTTCCACATTTAAGAAAATATTTACATAAAAGGAACCCCTTTTTTTTCTTTTTCGACATCTAAGACTATGTTTACATAAAAGGTACTTGATTTTTTTTTTGTTAATATCTAAGACCATGTTTAAATAAAAGTTACTTTTCTTTCTTTTTCAAAATCTACGAAAATATTTACATAAAAGTTACGCCGCCTCATTCTTTTTCAATATCTAAGACTACATTTACATCCAAGTTACGTGGCTTCTTTTTTTGTGAATATCTACAACAATATTTACATAAAATATATATTTTCTTTCTTTTTTTTTCAAAATCTACGAAAATATTTACATAAAATGTTCTCTGCTTCTTTCTTTTTCAACATTTAAAAATATGTTTACATCAAAGGTACTTGGCTTCTTGTTTTGTGAATATCTAAATCAATATTTACATAAAAGGTACTTTTCTCTCTTTTTCCACAACTAAGAAAATATTTACATAAAAGGTACTCGGCTTCTTAGTTTTTCAATATTTAAAGACAATATTTGGATAAAAGGTACGTGCTATCTACCTTTTACAACAACTGATGGAATGACAATATTTATTTTTAATTCTCCTGGTCCAGGCACGCATTTTGACACTAGTTTCGTTCGCCAACACCGTATTTCGATTGTGAACTTATGGGCTTCCATTTCAGCAGCCTAACCACACAGCTATCCCTTACCATCACGATGACATCAAAGAACAAACGGTTATACAGGAACTAAGTACACGCATTTGTCAAGACAAAAAAAAAAGGCAATAATGAGTGATGTCTTTGTCTCCATTACTCTGTTTCGTAATTTTTTCTGCTATGCTTATCAAATATTTCTATCATTTACGCTCGGTATTTTCTTCTTCTTCTTCTTCTTCTTCTTCTTCTTCTTTCTACTCCTCCTCCTTCTTCTTCTTCTTCTTCTTCTTCTTCTTCTTCTTCTTCTTCGTCAGTGGGATTTCCCTCGTGCTTTTCGCGCCAATACTGGTATAATCTTGTTCACGTGATATTGGTGGGGATGAGAGCTAATGAAAGAGAGGCCGGGTGTCGAACAACAACAACAACAAAAAAAAAAAAAATGAAAGCTTTGGAAAGCAGAGAACAAAGCACCAGGTTTACTGCTTAAAGGTAACTTCAGCTCGGGTGGTTAAGTAGTCTGGGGTAGGAAGTGTTGTGTATGGTAAGCGTGCAATTGCGGAGAAACATAAAAGCAGAATAGTTTTGTTTTCTATGTATGGACGTGATATTACCTGAAAAGTCTTTTCTCTGTCAAGTTGCTCAGTGTTTCCAGCATCTCACCGGATATTTCGAGCTGCATCTTCTTCGTTTTCTTCTCCGCCTCCTTCCTCTCTTCTTCATCATCTACTCTTCCCTTCTTCTTTTTCTTATTCTTTGTTTTCTACCCCTTCTTCTTCTCGTTATCCCTTCTTCTTCTTCTTCTTCCTCCTCCTCCTCCTCCTCGTCCCTTCTTCTTCTTCTTCTTTTACTTCTTCTTTTTCTTCTTCTTCTCCTCCACCTCCCTTCTTCTTCTTCTTTTACTTCTCTTCTTCTTCTTCTTCTTCTTTTACTTCTTCTTTTTCTTCTTCTTCTCCTCCTCCTCCCTTCTTCTTCTTCTTTTCTTCTTCTCCTCCTCCTCCCTTCTTCTTCTTTTACTTCTCTTCTTCTTCTTCTTCTCCTCCTCCCTTCTTCTTCTTCTCCTCCTCCTCCTCCTTCTCCACCTTCTTCTTCTTCTTCTTCTCCTCCTCCTCCACCTTCTTCTTCTTCTTCTTCTTCTTTATAACACTTCGTAAATTTTGCATTCTCCCGATCTCTGCCAATCCTGGCAACCATTTACAGAAGATCGTTGTGCTGGGTCCCTTCAGGGCGTGGACGATCATGGCTCTCCACAATTTCCTCTCATTTGTAACACTTCGTAAATTTTGTCTTTTCACGGTCTCTCCTAATCCCAATTCTGCCAACAATTTAGACAACCTCATTCTTTTTTTTTTTTAATGTGCCGTGTCACTTCAAGACGTTGGTGATAATGGCTCTCCACAATTTCCTGCCCTTTGTAATACTTAATAAATTTATCTTTTCAGGATTTTTCTTAAACCCAATTCTGCCAATCATTTACACAAACTCGTTTTTCTTCGATGTGGTGTGTCTGTTCAGAATGTTAGTGATCATGGCTCTTCCCAATTTCCTGTCCTTTCTAGCTCTTAGTAAATATTGTGATCTCTCTTAATCCCTGTCCTGTCATACATTTACACAAGCTCATTAGGTAGGTTATGTGCAGCTTTCCTTCTTGGTATCAATATGTCATACGAGTGTCAGATTTTCCAAAACCCTCTTTCCTCATTATGTACCCTAGTAATTTCAGCCGTCTCCTAGTGATGTTAAGTATGTGTCCTTTATTTCCATTTTCTCTAAAACTTCATCATTGCTCACGTTCATGCCATGGTATTCTCACCATCCTTCTGTAGAACCACATTTCCGTTGCTTCAAAGTTATACATCTGTGAGGGGATTGTCCAGCATTCACTGCCATATAAGAGGATTGCTATTGAATAAGAATTCAGTACTCTTTTCTTTGTTTCTTTCTGTTTCTTAATCCTTGGATAAGCTTTTGGAAGGCATCTTTTCGCTATTCCAGCGAGCCTTCGGATTTCGATGTCGTCTTTTCCACTCTCTGTTAAAACACTTTTCAGATATATAAATTTTTTATTTGCTTGATTTTGACATCCCCAATTTGTAATTTGCATGTTAGACTGTTCCCTTTTGTTGGCAACCATAAATTCTTAACGTTTAGTCCTTCCTTCTAGCTTTCCTTTATTACCGTCTGTAGAATTTCCTGTAATTCCCTTCCTGTGTCTGCTATTTTCATATCTAGTGTCGTTAAGATTGTGACCGCCAATAATTAATTCTGTTTTTCCTGTTTCTTAATACTTTGCTTAGCTTTTGGTAAGCACCTTTCGCTATCCCAATGCGCCTTCGGATTTTGGTGTCGTATTTTCCGTTCTCACTTAAACACTTCCCAGATATTTAATTTTTGTACTAGCTTAATTTTGGTATTTCAAAAGAGAATCTAATTTTCTTGTCATTTTACGCTTTGAATTCTCTCTGCTATTGAGTAATTTATCGTACCCAGAATGGAAACTACTGACCTCCTCGGCATACTGGTAAAAAAAAAAGCAATTGGCGATATAAATACCAAGCAGATGTAGACGTTCAAATATCTGGGAAGCGTTTTAACAAAGGATGAAAAATGCTACACTTAGCGCGAAGAAGTATTCAAAAAGCTAAGCAAGGTACTGAGAAACATGAAAATTTCCTTAGAAAAAAAAAAAGAAAAAGAGTGCTAGATTGCTATGTGATATCCATCCTCTTATATGGCAGTGAATGCTAAACAATCGCCCTGCGGATGAAAAAAACACAAAAAAAACTAGAGGCAGCAGAAAGGTGGTTCTACAGAAGGATACTGAGAATACGACGCAGGGAGTAAGCAACAAAAAAAAATCCATAAAGAAAATGGCAATAGAATGAACACTTATATTCAAAATGATAATTAAAAAAAAAAGCAGCTGTAATTCTTTGGACACAAAATGAGGAAAAAAGGTGGGAAAACTTAATACTCACGAGACACACATGTGAGAAAAATAAGGGAAAGCATTAAGCCACTTACCTGATGAGCTTTTGTGAATGGATCGTGGGACGGGGAAGAGTTATCAAAGGGAGAAAATCTGCTAAGACTCACACGAGATAGGAAGTTGGGAAGAGCCATGATCCCCAATATCCTGAAGATATGTGGCACACTGAAGAAGACCATAAATAAGCATGAGTATAGAAGTGTAATGGGCAGCAGTTTAAATATTGGAATCGGCAGGACCGGTTTTAAACTCCAGCTTTCAATATGGTCTCTTAGTATTCTTGAGAAAAGATCCATCATTCCCAATATTAGCATGTCACACATGAAATGACGCATTTTTTGGTTGTTTGTTGATCCGGTCGTCTAACGAAGTTAATTTACTTAGACTATAAAAAAAAAAGCTTGACTTATTACTGACTCTTTTATATTACCAGATAATTTTTCTTCAATATATTGTGACTTATAAGCCCAATGAAAATGACTACAATGAAACAATATCGAGTGATCTTACTGTATGAGTACAAACTTGGAAAAAAGAACCATTTTTGCATCGAATCGTTACATGCGATGAGAAATGGATACTCTTTGTCAACAGTGAAAGAGTAGGTCAGTGGCGTTAGATGTCGGATTATAAATAAAATTAATTCTTTAGAAATTCCTTTCTTTACGCTTTGGATACGAAAATAACAGTAGCAAATACGAGTTTTCAAATATCCGAACTAAAGTTATGTATTTCTTAAACAATGTCAAATGAACTTCTACGCACATCAAATTGACTTTAAATTAAATTGTGGCGGAAGAATTATCGTTGAGCTTTTAAAAGGTAATCTTAAATATTAATGCAATACTTAAATGCAACAATCAATTTTGAGTTTTTCTGCAGTTTATTGATGTCTATCGCATCTATTTCTCCCTGCCTACTGTGATGAAGGCCCAATCAAGATCCCTCTGCAGGAACTAGCTTAAATGCCGGCCGATAAGCTAGTGACATTCATATTTACTAAAGATACACAGGTGTTCCCATTCGTAGACACAGGATACCCCCCCTCTCTCTCTCTCTCTCTCGCTTCTCCACACACACACACAAACACACACACAAATGCACACACATAAGCACACACACAAATACACACACATACGCACACAAGCGCACAGACGCACACAAACAGATGATGTAAGTATTAATGGGTTCATTGCATGGTCGCCATATTAGGTTGTCACTCATGAAATGGCGTATTTTTTGGTTGGTTGTTGATCTGGTCGTCTCAAGAAGCAACCTCCTTATTATTTAAAAAAATTCTTGACAGATAATTTTTCTTTCAATATATTGTAACTTATAAGCCCAATGAAAATGACTACATTGAAACAATATCGAGTAATCATACTGTATGAATATGAAGGTGGCCTTTGGTAATGGTATTGTTGAAATCAGAACTGTACAGAGATAGCTTCGGAAGTTTTCTTCGAGAGTCTTGAAAGGGGAAGACTACGATTGATTATCAGACATAATCAATTGAATGCTTTAATTTCTCAAAATCCGAGAACTACAATCCGAAAACTTGCATCAGAACTCGAGACATCTCGCACAACTGAATGAGTCTCAAAGAAACTGTCGATTTGAGGTGTGAGCACTGTTGTTTTACTGGCAGGATAAAAAAGAACGATTTTGGCATCGAATCATAACAAGCGATGAGAAATAGATACTCTTTGACAACAGTAATAGAATAAGCCAGTGGTTATATGTAAGTGAATCACCAAAACAATACCCAAAACCTCCAATGCACCCTAAAAATTTAATGCTTACTGTATGGTGGTCTTTCAAAGGGGTTATTCATTATTCATTCTTATCTCAACGTAAAACAATAACAGCAACCTTGTATTGTGAAGAAATTGTGTGTATGCATGAACAGTTGAAAAAGAAACACCCTAGACTTGTGAATAGGGATGGCTCAATTTTGCTGCACGACAACGCACAGCCGGACGCTTCTCAATCAACTATGCAAAAGCTACATAGCCTGAATTATAAACTTTTTCCTCATCCTCCATATTCACTTGATATCTCTCTTACTGATTATCACTTATTTAAACATTTTGAGCTTTACATATGCAATAAAACGTTCTCCAATAAGGAAGAAGTAATCGAAGCATTTGGACTGTTTATCGCATTAGGGATGAGAATGTTTTATCGCATCAAAGGATGAGAATTTTTTATCGCATCAAAGGATGAGAATTTTTTATCATATCAAAGGGTGAGAATTCTACATTGGAGAACCGTCATTCATCAACATTGTACCCATTTCAGCTAAATAAATTATATATTTAACATTTCAGAAGTGTTTTATTTATTTCCTATAAAGTGCACCATTTCATGTGTAACAACCTAATATTTTGATAATATATTTCGGAGAGTGAGCTCTTGCGTAAACACATTTTCACATAACTCAATTACTGTTATGGGAACTTACCCATAATAATAATGGACTATTCCTGACATTATAAAGAGGTATGAGGATATATTGTAAGACGAGGAGAGATAATTGAGAGCATATTGTAAGGACATTGGAATAGTGATACTTGTCGAGACAACATAGTTCACTCTAACCAAATCTGATAGTCATTACTAATACTTCTACTTCTTTATATTATATTTCTGTTGTAATATATCTTTGTATTCCATACCTGTGTTCGTGTTATTCTTTCATTGGTTCTCACCTTGGACCATCACCGTGGTACAAGGAACTTGGACAATAACAATTACCTGCCCAGTAGTCGAAGAAATAGCTACTAACTCTTTTGTCAACCCATACAAGTTTCAGTCATTTGAATATGCTTTTCTACTTTGACACGTCTGTAGTCATTTAACATGGAGATTCGAGTGAACAAACTGTCGACAACACAAAAAATATAATAGGCGAGCCGAGTTCAAATTCGTTATGAGTTAGTTTGTGATCCCTTCGCACTAATTCCATTGGGAAAAGTAAGAATCCATCTTTTCTCTGTTCAACTATGAATAAATAACATGGTCCATTCAACACTCAAGATTTGGTTAGCAATTAATTTAGGTGAAGGACAACCCTGAGTTCAAAATCTGACAGAAGCCAACGGAAAACTTTCCATGATTTTTTTTTTTTTTTAAGAACGAAGCGCTATTATTAGCGTACACCGAGTTAGGTTGGTTGATCTTGTAGTATCTCAGCCCTTGTTGAGATATTCAATGTCAAATTGTTTATGGTGTACCTAGTAAGGATCGAAATCACTACTCACTCGTAATAGTTAACCCGAATATTCTCGCTTCATACTAATGCACACAGAGTTAGGTTGATTGAGTTTACGGCTTCTCAACTCTTGTTGGGATATCTCACGTGGAATTTTGTCTGATGCATCAAGTGAGGATCGATATCACTACTTAGCAGTAATATTCAACCAGACATTGCTCGTTGACCATTACCTCACACCAGAGCGTCTGATTTATGCGCTCACACACATTAGGTATTAACCCGTATAATCAAATAGACACATGTACGTCTTTTCGGTTTGCTCGTTTCGTGTGTGTGTCTGAGCGAATGTGTGTCTGCATATTCATATCTGTATGTATAAATACAGTGATGTATAATTCGTACGCTAAACTTAAATGGGTAAAAACGCGCTTCGAGTATAAATATTCAATAAAAGCACTTTGCTCGTTATCCAGAAAGATCCGACTCCATTACAATAGGAACAGATCGTCTAGCGTTGTCTGCCTTAACGAAGTTATTCGTCCACTAAAATAGTTTATGAAAAATCAGTTCTGGTAATCGACATCTCGTCTAATCGAATCAGCCTCAATCGAGTTTCCCTAATTCGATCACGCCCGGGAGTTATTTATTATGTTAGCCAAAATGAACTGACTTACTTAGGAAGCGGAAAAAAAATTTTATGGAGCAACACCAACATTTATTCTTCAAAATAAAGTCCATCATTGTCGATGATCTTCTGAAAGCAATCAACCAGCATCCGAATCTATCCCAGATACCATTGGCTTTGAATCCCAAAACTGTAAAAAGCTTTCTTCACTTCATCAAATGTGTTAAATCGCTGGTCCCGGGGGATGTGTGCCATTGAGCGGAATAAGGCCAGAGTCACCCGGAGCAGCATCGGGACTGAATGGTAGATATGGAAGAATCTCAACACAGTCAATATTTTGAACTTTTCTCTGTTTCTAACGAAATTTTCATGTTTCTTAATTCTTTACTTGGCTTTTGGAAGGCATCTTTTACAGTCTAAATGTGCCTTTGGATTTCGGTGTCATGTTCTCTCTGCTCTGTTAAAACACTTCCAAGATATTTAAATTTTTGAATTTTAAGTTTTCCCCTCAACACAGGATCATCTTTCCTAATCATTTCACACAATAATAATCATTTCACTCCAGGCAAGGCAACTAAGCCACTAAGATGCAAGGGGTTACTGGGTGTGAAAGAATATGAGAAAAAGTAAATCACTGTTAAGGAGAGAACAATAAAATAAAATAAAAAGAATTTAGAAGACATAAGATAACGATTACCATCAATGTTGACTGGAAAGCTACAAATCGGAAGAGAGTTCCACAAGCGAGAAGTGCGAAAGAAGGAACTGTTAGCATAGAACTTACAGCTAGATCTATATATTTTATTTTGTTTGTTAAGATTATGTCCACCGTGTTGGGCTTTAAAACAGTTACTTCATATGTAGGATAAATATCTCTAAAGTATTATGGTATGCGATGAACAAATGGGAAGTGTTTAAAAAGAGTATTAAGAAAAGTTGAAGACATATTAGAGAAATTTTCTTTCATAGAAAAATAAAAAAGCGAAAAGGTGATGAAAGTGATAGATAAATAGATAGATATGAACAGACTTAGATAGATAGATAGATAGATAGATAGATAGATAGATAGATAGATATAAGCAGACATAGATATAAACAGACATAGATAGATAGATAGATAGATAGATAGATAGATAGATAGATAGATAGATAGATGAACATAATAGATATGAACAGACTTAGATAGATAGATAGATAGATAGATAGATAGATAGATAGATAGATAGATAGATAGAAACAGACATAGATATGAACAGACAGACAGATAGATATGAAGACAGATAGATAGATAGATAGATAGATAGATAGATAGATAGATAGATAGATAGATATGAACATAATAGATAGATATGAACAGATTTAGATAGATAGATAGATATAAACAGACATTGATAGATATGAACAGACATAGATAGATAGATAGATAGATAGATAGATAGATAGATAGATAGATAGATATAAGCAGACATAGATATAAACAGACATAGATAGACAGATAGATATGAACAGACATAGATAAATAGATAGATAGATATGAACATAATAGCTAGATATGAACAGACTTAGATAGATAGATAGATAGATAGATAGATAGATAGATAGATAGATATAAACAGACATACATAGACAGATAGATATGAACAGACATAGATAGATAGATAGATAGATAGATAGATAGATAGATAGATAGATAATGCATAGACATAGATAAGGAACATAGATAGATAGATAGATAGATATGAACAGACATAGATAGATAGATAGATAGATAGATAGATAGATAGATAGATAGATAGATATGAACATAATAGATAGATATGAACAGACTTAGATATAAACAGACATAGATATGAACAGACAGACAGATATATATGAACATAGATAGATAGATAGATAGATAGATAGATAGATAGATAGATATAAACAGACATAGATAGATATGAACAGACATAGACAGATAGATATGAACAGGCATAGATAGATAGATAGATAGATAGATAGATAGATAGATAGATAGATATGAACGAACCGATTAGATATGAACACAATGAAATTCGTGTCTGTGTGTCCGTGTTATTCCATTTCATTTGCTAAGCAAAGTGTTGTGCAGAATGTTCTAAATTTAGATTTATTCACGATAACGGGAGGAGACAATCCCTACCAAATATTTTATTTTTAATATCAGTAATGATACATTCAATGTTAATATTAACCGTTTCCTCCTACGAAATCTTTCGGTATTCATTAATCGATCATTGACAGTAAACTTCCTCGCCTTTTGTTTCGGGTTGAGTGAGATGTCAGTATCATGACTGTTTCTTTATCGCCTCTCCGAGTTACATGGCTTATCCATTTTAGTTGTTACTGCTGTTGAACGTCCTCAACTGATATGGCTTTTGTTAGACATTCTGAAGGAATATTTTAATGAATTATATAATAAAGAATCTCACTCATGCAATGAATATCTGAACTGAAGGAGTTACTAGGAAAATATGTTGATCAGCAAAAGCGGATGTAAAGATTGGCGCTCCTTTCGTTTCGGGCATTGTACTGATTAGGAAGTAAGTATTGAAGTACATGCAACCTACACAAACTTATGCATATAATAAAGAGGAATATATATATATATATATATATTAAGAAATGGACAAAGTCCGACAATTTATTTATTAAAGACATTTTTATGTTTAACGTTCTTTTTTATAGATACAAGTATTTAAGTAAATGCTCTGTTTATAATAAACAGTATTAAATAACATTTACCGGCCTGAATGTCCGAGAATTTTTCATAGAAAATATTCGTCCTTTGACAGGATTCGAACCTGCATCCTATACGGAACCGTCATTTACGCTGACGTGCCTTACCGACCGGCCACAAAGGAGCGTTCGGTAGACAAGGTCGAATTTACTGCTTATAAACTTGAATCTTCCATGAATCACGTACATTCATAACTGCTCTGGCGTATCAAATGTAAACAAATTTATTTAATAAATAAATCTTGTCAAAGGACGAATATTTTCTATGAAAATTTCTCGGACATTCAGGCCGGTAAATGTTATTTAATACTGTTTATTATAAACAGAGCATTTACTTAAATACTTGTATCTATAAAAAAGAACGTTAAACATAAAAATGTCTTTAATAAATATATATATATGATTATTTATTCGAAAATTATAGCATAAATATGTTATAAAATCACTACAAAAATAGACATTATGTTTCAACACTTCTGGTGCTTTATCAAGTGATGGTGTTAAGACACCAGAAGTGTTGAAACAAAATGGCTATTTTTTAATGATTTTATAATATATGTATGTTATAATTTTCGAATAAATAATTATATTTGCTCTACTCTGTATTGGGCACACTTTTAAGAATTGTATTTGTTGGTTATTGGAATTTATTTATTTAGAAAGAGACGATACTATATATATATATATATATATATATATATATATATATACATGGGAGTAAAATTTGGGTATAAAGACAAGCTAAAGAGTAAGCTCTCAGATGTCAATATGCCTCATACTAACTTTCGAGTTTTCCCTGGATAGAAATAACTGGAGATATTTGTGCCGGAGTTGTATCAGAAATTATGAAATCATTTGTATAGACCGGCTAAGAGTCAAAAGACAACGGCGAAAAGTGTCAGTAATTATCCCTGTTGCTATGTCCTGAGATCCTTGCTGTTGCACAATATGCGGGACTGAAGTGTCACATGCGACACAATAATAAAAACTGAGTAAGGTTGACGGAAACTCATACTCGAAATCGACTGGAGAGTACTTGATGATATATATATATATATATATATATATATATATATATATATATATATATATATATATATATATGTTGAGAGACAATAATTCTATAAACAACAGCCACCTGCGTTAATGAAAAGCTCTAGTGCGAAAAATGAATTTGAGCACTCCGGGCTGATTGGCATTTATTTACTTTCGTAAAAACAATACGCTAGAGTTAGCTGTTTGTCACTGTCGAATGAAGATAGCTCACTGGTAGATACTCTTACTGACAGCAAATCGGTTGGGTTTCGATCTGGGCTTGAGGTATTTGGATGTCTAGTCGCACACACACACACACACACACACATATATATATCATAAAGAAGTAATTTATACAAATAATTAATTAGCATGTTAATGTGATTAATGGCGAGATCACTTCGCTAACAAGACTTAATGAGACATTAACTTACTATCAATTCCTTGAATAATACGACCCTTATATTTGACTTGTTGTCAGATGGAATTGATGAGCCAAGTACTTTCGACAATTTCAATCTTGGGGCGCAATTTTTCCATATACAGGAAAACGGGAAGACGAAAATATATATATATATATATATATATATATATATATACCGACATTCCTTCTCCAATGCTTCCTTAAGACACAAAATTGCTCTATCCAAGCATTATTGAAAGATTAAAGATAGTCGTTTCATCCCACTAATCAAATGGGAAATTATCTAACGGTCTCATACCCCCAACAACTTCCAGGGCAGATGCGATCCGTGCATACAAGAAAAAATTGCAATAATCAAATGCACAAATGTTAACCAGTTGTTAAATCAACGGAACGAACTGATTTTCAAGTGTAGACATAAGAACAAATTTCAAATCCCCTAAAAACGTTCTTTTTGGTGGGGATGCACACATGAAGTTTGTATGGGTCAAAGCACATATATACATATGTATACATATGTATGTATGTGTTTATGTATATGTGTATGTGAGGATATTGTGTATCACATGGTTTTGTGTTTTTTGCGTGTTTCTTCATATATAGTTGGATCTATGATTGCCTTGCCGATGTATACAGCATTTATAATTCTAAATTAACATCTTTTGTATCATTATCCATATATCATCTTACTCAGTTTTTAGAAATTAGAAGACTAAAGCTAAAACAGCTTTAGTTTTCTAATTTTACTTTTATTATTTATCTGTATTTAAAATCCCTTCATTTATGTTTGATATTATTGTCATTGTTGTAATTTTTATTTATTATTCATATTAGGGTTCTTTTATTAGACTAAATAATTTGGAATTGGGTTGATTTTTCTTGCTAAAATAACGGGCCATATTGGTGAATTTGCTGTATAACTCTATGTACAAAGTTCCACACTTTATGGGAAAAAGTCTCAGTGGAGTCAGTCTTTTTAGGCTTACTACTACCCATTCATTAGTTCCTTCTTCTCTTTCCTTTCCTTACCCTCTCTCTATCTCATTTTTCAAAAGAACCTGACCATCACTCAATTTGTTCTTCCTCGCTTTCTTTCTTCTCTTCTCTCTTGCTTTGATATATCGGTCCAGGGTATTGTCTCCAATTACTACACGATTTCGGTCTGAAGAGATTAATATATAAATATTCACGAAATAAATTATAACCGAAATGAACCTTTGAGGTTTCCTTTTTATCAATAAAAAAGAACACCGGATTATATATCTTACTGTTCTTTCCTTTTTATTATAATATATATATATATATATATATATAAAGATATTTTTGTAGGTACAAAATTTAATGATCGAAATAAAAGTGTAAAATTTAATATTACAAGACATATTAAAACAATATTAAATAATAAAAAAACTCAACAACAGTCTTCATTGGAAGCAACCGGTTTCGACTAATGCTCTTCAGGCTTCCACGGAGATTCAAAATTAAAACAGAGAAATGTACAATAAGAATAGGTGGGAAAATATATATATATATATATATATATATATATATATATATATTATACAAAAAAACATCCTGGTCAAGATGTTAAGGCACGTCAGATCTAATGATGGTTTCCCCTAGGGAACACAGATTCGAATCTTTTTGGAGGGCACACTTTTCAGGATGGTATATAGAAATAAATAAATATACTGTTTAAGAAATAAATAAAAGCAGAGCATCTACTCAAATATGGGTAGCCATTAAAAATAGCGGTTAAGCAATAAATTAAAAAATATGCCGGATTAATAAGTGAAAAATCTATTCATATATATATATATATATATATATATATATATATATATATATATAACGTTGAAAGTGAAATGAAATATAAAACATATTTCATGAAAAATATTGAAAATAAATGTTAAATCTGATTTCAGATCTTTTATTTTAATCTAAATATCACCCTTCATTTCCGGACTTTGTAACCAATTCCTCATAACCTGGAAGGCGTTCTTAGTCCGGTTGTCAGGGATTCTACTGTATTTCTAAAAAAAATCTATTTATTTTTTATGTTTTTTTTTTTAATATTTATAGATCAACTCTTACTGACTAATTTTATTATAAAAAAATTAGTAGGCATCTTTTTATCTCGTGAGATAAAAGTAGCACCCTGTTTAGTAACAATTTCGTCCTTTGTTGATGAAACTGGAGTGATCTTTCACGGCGCAGACATGGGTGATAAAGGCCGTGCGCTACCCAGACTACATGACCTCTTCTCGGCTGTAACAACAAGATCCAAATGGATAGCAGGCATTACATTTAGAAACGGGTTAATTACAACAATTGCCGGAAAGTTATCAGTCTTAACAGATTTCAGGTGTCTACTCCTGGTATTCTGTCTGTAGCCTTTTCCGTGTTTGGATATGACGGCAAGGTAGCGGAAGTTTAAAACCAGGGTTTTCCTTCTCCTAAATGGACTGCCTTCCTGGCTTATTGGGCTCCATCTACCCGACGCAGCTGTTCATGAGGCGCCAGTTCTCCACCCATTCTCCGGCTTGGATTAAAATATAAGTAATAATTAAATTGATTTTTTATACCTATATTGCATTTGCTGCGGCAATACAGCGACATCTTTAAACGTGACTTTACTGATATTAGAATGGTCACTACGGGGCGATGTGTCTGGCGGTAGATTGTTACTATATCTGTTGTTTTGCTAGGTATGGTGGTCACTGAAAGTCGATTGTGTGAACATTACGACCGTTGATATCAGTACATATCTGACGGTTGTCCGTAGCCGATAACCCCGAGAACTTCAACGGGATAAAGCCATAGATGTGTGCATTGCGACATAGATTTGCTTTATGACTGCGGGCTTTTGATTCTTTCCTTTGCCTCCCCACCCAACCCTTATTAAACATATCGCTTCTTACCACAATTTCATCTCTCGTAACTTCTCGCTCGTGTCCAAATCAGTAAGTTATGTCTAGTTTAAATTAATTAATTATCGTTATTCATTTTGTCTTCATCGCTTTCCTTTTTCTTTTGTGGCTTTATTTATAACCAAAACATATATTTGCTTTAGTTTGCTTTGGTTTGTTTTACGGCATATCAGTCTCAATGGGTTAATCATTATATCATAAGCTACCACAATACAATATAAAGCAAATATTAGAAAATACATAAATATTATACACTTCAAGGAAAAACTCAAAATTCTAGAGTTAGTTTGCTTTCGTTTGTTTTACGGCATATCAACCTCAATGAGTTATTTAATGCCAACAAGATTTTTATTGCTGGTAATATTTTCTCCAAAAATGTATTCCTGGTAATATTTTTTCTTTTTCAAAAATGTAATGCTGTTAATTTTTCCCAAAACGTATTGCTGGTATTAAAACCTATTTTTAAAATTCACAGTGTAGTGGGGTTAACTATTTGCTCATAGCTAGGACCCCAACAGGTGCCACCACCCCGATTCAGGGTGGACATGGGAACACAAGCAACTAAGATGCGGTTCCACGCTCCTCAAAACCTCCAGATCAAACACCCTGCTGTCGGATGCAGTTTATCTTCTTACGCAGGACGCGGATGGAGTTTATTGTCATAACCAGGACGGCATATATTTGGATTGTAAAAATAATTATTTTCTATGTGAGTGAATATTGCATTAACAATGTTTTTTTAATGCTAACAATGATTTTTCGATCTACTATTGAACCCATAGAATAGGGAGAAAAGATGGATTCATACCTTTTCTCAAGGACATTTGCGCGTAAATGTATGTAGCGAATTCGAACTCCGATTTTAAATTCCTAACCAGTCAGCTAAATAGAAAATCTTGTTAATTTTTAATATTTTCATTTGAACCCTCTCACATCTTTAAATATTTTTTCTTATGGGGATTTTTTAAGCATAGATTAGATGTGGCAAAAGCCCCAAAATATGGGGTATCCAATATGTATCGAACTGATTACTCAGTCTTAATTGTTCTATTGAGACAAGATTGTTAATCATTATACAACGTCGAAGTGCCCAATTATTTTTGGTGTATAATGATTTGCTAAACGTAGCTTAAATGTGTCACAAGTCTGAAATTATGGACCTCCCTGTGAGGATCGAACTCACTATTCAGTCGTAACGGACCTATCGAAACAAGCTTGTTTACCATTACACCACATCGAAGTGCCCGGTTATTTTCCAAGCGAACCTGAGACACTCAGTGAGGATCGAACTCATTATTCAGTCGTAACGGACCTAGCGAGACAAGCTTACTAACCCTTCCACCATGTTGAGGTACCCATTGATTTCCTAAGCGTAGAAGGCCGAAAGTATGGGACACTCAGTGAGGATCAAGCTCATTATTCAGTCGTAACAGATCTAGCGAGACAAGCTTGCTAACTATTACAGCACGTTGAGGTATCCATTGATTTCGTAAGCGTAGCTTAGATGTGGCACAAGGCCGAAAGTATGAGGTACCCAATGAGGATCGAACTCTCTATTCAGTCGTAACGGACCTAGCGAGACAAGCTTGTTAACCATTACACCAAATCGAAGTGCCCGGTTATTTTCCTAGCGTACCTGAATTGTTGCGCAAGCCCGAACGTATGGGGCATTCAGTGAGGATCGAACTCATTATTCAATCGTAGCGGACCTAGCGAGACAAGCTTGTTAACCATTACACCACTTTCGAAGTACCACCTGCATTCTTACTTACGATTATTTTTGCAATATTTTGTTTTATTTTTAACTTTAGAATTACGATTCATCAGAAAATTAAAATACACAAAACCATGAAATTTTCATCGGTACTGCAAATGAAATTAACACTACGTCGACAATTTCTCGTATTTTCTCAAATTCTCAATAATAGATTTGTGGCTGTAAGGTCTCCCCATAGGCAGATGATCTCTTGGTAGTTAAGCAACTGAAAAAGAAAAAAAAAACCTTTACTGACAAAAGCTCCTTTCACGTTGTAAACCACTGACGACAGAAGGACAAGGTTGTTCGGTCGACATGAAATGACCATCTTCTTTGACCGGATGAAACCGGAAGAGGAAAAAAATTCACGGAAATAGAAGCACTTAAATGTGCTGAACGTTTTGTACAAAGGCGTAGGCCGGGAACGAAGCAAAGCGGAAAATGACGTCATTAGGAAAGGCGATCATCAGCAGTTCTCGACTTTTGCTTTTTTTTTCATGCACACCAAGACGTAATAAGTGTCTATACGTTACACGATAATTAATCTTTATATTATGCAACCGAACGTGTATTTACTAGTAAAAGCGCGCCTCCATTTGCATTTATACGTGAAAGCGTGTGTCAGTTACGCCATCAAGGTCAAACATACAGTTTTTTTCTTTCTTGTTCGTTTGGTAAACTACACAAACGCATTGAATACAGATGCATGCACACATACATAAATACATATACTATGACTTCACTATATTACGCATATTAAATCTAACCAAACGTAGATTATTACTATATCTTACTTCGTTTCATAGACCCAGACGGAGTTGATGACCACAGACTTTCACCCCATGCCAAACACATACACATATACGAGAATATAAAACTCCAACCAAATACAAAATTATTTTGCAATATATCGCTACATTTCACCGACAAAATACGAGGGTGACATCTGTAGTCTTTTCTCACATATACACTTATACACTTACATGAATTAACGTTACCATTCTATATGCACATCCAGACACAAGCGTTTCTTTACTTACACATTCTTACATTGTCACACACTTTAACATCATAAATGTTCCTTGTACATATTTTTATATCATCTATTGCGTTTATACACGTGACGCGTGTCTGACCAATGAGAACTACCAAACATTATAACATTCCAGTATTCTGTCTTTTTCATTTCTATTCTCGATCTCTAGCGAAGCCTTAATAAAGTTGAAACATGTTAGATTCAAATTCTTTTCCTATTTTGTTCTTTATTCAATTTTATCACACACACACACACACACATACATATATAGGATGAAATTGAAAGTACTTTTGAAAATAAAATAATTAAAAAAAAAAAAAACTAAGCCGCCTTCCTTAATGAAGTTAATATCAACTTTAAGAATTATTTACACTATTTACATTGTCCGGATTGTTGGCCTCATCATTTTTTGCCATATTCACGACGTTTCGGCCGTTGTACGCCCCGG
>CAHIKZ030002144.1:677500-797500 GCA_903632075.3 Acanthosepion pharaonis
GACCACTACTATACATAAAAAACAATGGTTAAAAGGTTTAACATAGGAAGAAAAAATGGTTCCTTTAAATAGTATGTGGAATTAACCATTCTTCGCCTGATGAAGGTAACAAGACCCGAAACTCGTGTAGCGATTTATACAAAGTAAATTATATAAAAAATTCTACCTTATAATAAAAAACGTTAGCGATTTTTTCTCTCTTTAAAATATCCAATATAAATTTATCTCATTGGAACAACAATAATCTCTTGGAATATATATATATATATATATATATATATATATATATATATATATATATGTATGTATATGTATGTATATGAATAAAAAAAAATTTGTTTACAAAGCGTTTTAATCGCTCGTTCATCAACAGTAAATTTGCATCAGGTTCCTACAACGTTTCAGCATTTTTGACAGATCTTCTGTTATTACAATGTCGGTTATTTAATAATGCTTGAAAGTGTTCTAGAAGAGTAAGTGTGGTTGCCGACACTGTGGTTTGAATGTAGATCACCCGTGTTACACACTGGCGATTCCATTATTAAGTAGATCACGTGATCATAAAGGAAGTGAATAAATAGGAAGTAGCATAATGACTATACAATCTCTCTTCACTTTTCTTGTCTATCCACCATTGCTATACGTTCACTCTCTACTCTTCTACTATACGGATTACGACTCTCTTCTGATCATTCTACTATTTGGCGATTACTACTTGAACAAGTATTACTAGTGCGAATATTATAGGAAGGCGTTACTACTAGTACCGGCGTCTACGAAGTCTTGAATATAACGAGCATTTTTGGAAGTGGTAACGAGCTTTTGCTTGACATAGCAAAAGGGCCAAGCAAAGCCTTCCAGCATCACAAAAATGGTGACGAGGATTTGCAAGGAATCACAAAAGAAACAAAAACAAAAATATTTTAAATGAAATTGGGCAGATTATATACCTAAAACATATTAGTAAAAAACACCTCATTAAAAAAATATAAGCGAAAACACATTATTTAATATATACATATACACACACACACACACACACATACACACACACACACACACACACACACACACACATATATATATATATATATATATATATATATATATATATATATACTGACAATACGTGAAAGCACGTGCGAAACCCTGACCTCGTCAACGGCCAACAAGAGGAGGTAACACAATTTTAGTGTCTAAGGCGGTACTGCCACCCCTGGCGCCACCAGCAGCTTTTGCCACCGGGAAACGTTCATACAACAATCTCATTCAGTAATCCTCTACCTCGAGTGGCTCTTGGGCCTTGTATTGGTTGAACAGAAAATATGAAATTCACGAAATAATCTAACGTTGAAATATGCGTGCGTTTTAAAAAAACGTTCATACAAAACTCTCATTCATTAACCCTCTACCTAGAGTGGTTCTTGAGCCTTGTAATTTTCTTCTTTATTCATTTCTATATGCAGAGTCTGATGCTAGAAAGGTTATTGTGCTTTTAACACTTCTTGTAAATATATTTATGATAACGAGCCTCTCCATCCTCTAAACGTTGTTACTTCTCAGCACACAAGTACTTAGATGACTCTGCAAGCATATTAGATTCATAGACTTTAAAAATCTGAGTCATCACAGTAATATTTTCCCGCCCTTTTTTTTAGGGCATTCCATTTCTTACCTAAAGTACCTCTCTTCCCTTTGCTTTGAATGCATTTCTTTAAGAATCTTTACCGGTTTGTAACATCGAGATGAGGATGGAGAAGTGAAGAAAGACTGCGAGTAGTAATCGTGAAATCAAGTGCATGTAGACTTATCTAAGACGTGTTAGGAGACTAAAGTTAATGCCCTATGTATCACACCAGACTGTGTGGCATTGGCTGGATACTAGGTGCAAAGGGAGTCGCTTAGGAGTGGGAGACGCAGAAAGAAGAAAATATTACTTCTCTAGAAGAATCGAAAATACAGGTAGATAGTACCGTTGGAAGATGTGATCACTCCAGTCATCATTTCCCGCCTGTTTTTATTAATATATTTTTATAATATTTTTTTCATATTCACTTAAGGGCAAAGAATTGGGAGAGGAATCACGAACCAAAAACCGGAAATTAATCAGAATTGATGATGATACTAGAAATTGTCAAAGAACACTGCTGGAATGTTGTCTTTTATTCTGACAAAGAACTTTATGGAAGATTATTTTGAATGCGCGAGGATTTATAGTTATTTTAAAGATCATTATTTTTAAAAGAATTTTCTGGATCTTTACTGTTGGCTAATTTCACATCTATTTATATATACGCATGGGTATTAAAAAATATAGGTTATAAAGAAATCCAGCTTGATTTCGAGGAGGTACGTTGAAGTAGTGGATAGCGGCTCGGATTGAGGAATCGGAGAGCAGAGTTCGAATTCCAGTCGAAGCCATTACATTCACTTACGTGTTGCTACCCTTGGGAAAGTTCTGAATCCTCTACTTCTCCGCCAGCTGCAACTTACTGCGGGAAACAAATCTGCCTCGTCAGTCATGTATCGAAAGATCGCCTGGCTCATAATTGACTTTCCAGTCGAATCCACTACATTCACTTAACGTGCTAATACTTTTGGGAAAGGTATGAATCCTCTTCTGCTCTCCCCTAGATATGTGTAAATAGCATAACAGACCATGTTCTTTAACATTGGATGTCAACTGGTCTACCCCAGAAAGAAATGGCAACCTACTGCGGGAAAAAATCTGCCTCGTCAGTCATGTATTGAAAGATACATGATCGCCTAAGCGTGTATCATGCATGGAACATAACTGATTGACTGGCTTTCCAGTCGAATCCATTACATTCACTTACGTACTAATACTCTTGGGAAAGGTATGAATCCTCTTCTTCTCCCTCCATTTGTCCTGCTATTTACCCATAGCAGGACAGACCCGGTTCTATAGCCTTGGATGGCAACTGGTCTACCGCAGAAAGAAATGGCAACCTACTGCGGGGAAAAATATTGTCTCATCAGTCATATATCGAAAGATACATGATCGCCTAAGCGTATATCATGCATGGCACATAACTGACTTGATTTTCGCTGTTATTTCTCGTTATTCTGTTTCTCTATTCACATAACCTTCGAACAGAATGTTCAGGTCGAGTCGACCCCCGAATTCTTTTGTCTGTTCTCTAAAATATCGATGAATTTCTTACATTATTCGGACTGTTATCCTCATCTTCATTGCCATATTCACAAAGTTGTACGCTCCGGCCTTCTTCAGGTGATTGGAATTTCGATGGACGAAACAAACCGTTCGGTTCGACAGTCCGAATAATGTAAATGATTTTTGTGTTTTTTTTTTTTTTTGTTTTTTTTATTTATTTATTTTTGGTTAGTTAATATCAAAACATATTTTAGGTTGTATACTTTAGATTCTGTCTGTCTCCGGGCCTTCTTCAGGTGATTGGAATTTTGAACTGAACCCTTTATTTCGTTCACTGGGGTAGATTGTTCTAGTTCCACGTGCCATGCCTCTTCAGGATGTCTCAGTTTTTTCTCCCCCCCCTTAACTCAACTCTCCAAGATTTTTGGTTCATCACTGTTGTGGCCTGGTACTGGATTTGGATTCGCTAACTCTTAGGGGATTAGTCACTGGATCTAACCACTGGGCCATGTGTCCTGAAGAAAGCCGGAGCGTACAACGGCTGAAACGTTATGAATATGGCAATGAAGATGAATTCGAATAAATATAAATAATGAAAGAAATCATAAAACCTCATCTCAGAGATATAGGCAGATACTGAAGGGCCGAAACGTTGTAATAAATATGGCGACAAAGATGAGGACAATAGTCCGAATAATGTAAATAGTGTACATAATACCTCATCTCAGAAATATAGACAGATACTGAAGGGCCGAAACGTTGTAATAAATATGGCGACAAAGATGAGGACATTAGTCCGAATAATTTAAATAGCGTACATAATACCTCATCTCAGAAATATAGACAGATACTGAAAGGCCGAAACGTTGTAATAAATATGGCGGCAAAGATGAGGACAATAGTCTGAATAATGTAAAAAGTGTACGTAATACCTCATCTCAGAGATAGACAGATCTATGAATTTGTTTTTCTGTTTTGGTATTTATTACTTTTCTGAGTTTGAAGAAGACTTTGTGTTTGTTTTTATTTCTCAGACTGCCATCATCCTTTTCTTTTAGGTTGAATGAATTCCGTTGGGGATCTTTACAGTTACTTTAATATATGCTAATAATCTTTCTTATTCTTCTTTTCTCAAAACATAGACGCTATTAATGAAGTAAGTGATATAATTATTACGAATTCAGTTCATAGCTTGGTAGTGGGAATATACTCCGATACAATAAAAACAAAACGAGCAATAATTGATTAATTAGACAAGACTAGATATTCCCACCTAAGGGTAAAATAGATGAACAGACTGGGTTCTATAGCCTTGAGTAGCAACCGGTCTAGGAAAAGGAAAACTCTGAATTCAAAATTATATGTAACCCTGGCGAAGCATATACAATGCACCGAAGGAAAGTATCGGCTGCATTGACACGACGATCCTTGCAGGGTGGGTAACTGGCCTAGGAGAAGGAAAACTCTGAATTCAAATTGTATTTATCCCTGGCACATACTAAGCAGTGAAGAAAAGTATCGTATAAAGAAAGAAGAGTATACAGAAAGCAAATTGGAATTGTTGAAAGGTTTGTGTTCATTATCTATCTATATTTCTGAGATGAGATATTACGTACACTATTTACATTATTCGGACTATTATCCTCATCTTTGTCGCCATATTTATTACAAAGCAAAAAAAAAAATTTAAAAAAACAAAAAAACAAAACAACTAATGATGCGTTATTACTGAGAGAGACCAATCTTTACTGCCATACCCCCAACACTTGACTATTTCATCTTGGGTCAGTATAATAAAATGCGAGACATTATTTTCGAATCGACACCCGGATTTGTAAGAATAAAATTGAGTGAGAATGCGTTTACAATAAAGGCAACGATGATGGTAATTCTTTAAACCAAGTCGCTGATTTTAATAATCACCCGATAAAGTTGATGTTTTGTTTTTGTTCTTTCGTCTTATTTCATTTCGTTTCCTACCTTGCTATTATTCAAGAGAATGCAATGCGTGCTCATCGCCGGAAGTGATAATATTTGTGAAAGGAAGCAACGAGGAAAGAAAAGGGAAGATAACTCTGAATAAAAAAAAAATAATACATAGGAATTATATTAACAAAGGAAGCGAAGAAAGATAGAAGCGATAAGCACGGTTGATGTTCATTATTTTTTTTTCATCTCGTTGCCTTTCGACGCCATCATCGTTACTGCTGTAAATACCATTTCAATTTTATATTTAGTTTTCTTTTTTAGCTCCTATTAAAAAAAATATTGTTTGGTTAAAATATCTGTCGTCTTTTGTTCCATCTAGAAAATGCGTTGCACAATGAAATTGCATAATTCGTTATAAAAACGATGACAGGGAGAAAATGAGTCAACAACAATGAGGTAACCATGACAACGAATTCTCAAAACTAAAAACAAGATTGAACTTCATAGGTGTAATATATTCGAACTCTCGACGTATCGAGATTAGAGGACTCTCGAAGAAAACAAAAATTAAAAAACAACACCGTCAGCACGTTGTGGCTGTGTTCATAGTTGATATTATTGGGTACTGGATTCTTCTTTTTTATTATTAACGCTTCCATTTTTTAAACCGTGTTTTGCAAGTGGATCAGGCTATTATTGTCGTATTTTTCACAAGTATGTTGCGGAGAGGAGTTGGTAGGTCTCCGCGGCGTTTAAATGAGTTCTAATGGAGCTATGGACCGAGAGATGTAAAGTAAGTCTTCTAGATAAACAGTTGTGGTATGTCCATTGTAATTATTATTTATTTTCGTCAGGAACGCAGTTCCGTAAAGGCCATGTAAATTCATAAATAAATTTGGTCCTATGTAATTTGAAGCTCGCAGGTAAGTTGTTATTTTTGACGATGTGGTTGAACGTTTTAAATTTTTTATAATAGATAATTAACTTAATCTTCCTGTTATAGTCGACTGGGGTTGTGTATTTCTTAATAATGTTTGTAAGGGTAAATTCGTCCTGCTTATAATTAATGTGTATTTTATTTTTATAGAAAATGTTAATATTATTGTTTTTGCCATATGTTCAGTCTCTAATGATCTGGAGGGAGCGTTTTTCATATCCATAAATGTAAATAAATAAAAATTAATTATACTGTCAAAAAAATTTTTAATAAAACAATTATAATTACCATTAATTCACTCATTTTAAACCAATGAAAATCGACCCCACTTTTTTCCTTTACACACACAAGCAGGTAACATTCTCACTATCGGACAAGCAGTTCACAGGGACAGGTCGTAAACACATGCGTCAGCAAAAATTTCGGCTCCTTTTCCGTTTCAGGCCATAATAGTAACATTTATCTTTTAGCACTCAACAAAAATTCGAGGTAAGAAAACACCGGGCACTTCTAGTATTTTCCTAAATAAGTTATCTGGACACTAATTACACACATCTATAAAAAAAAAAACATACGAGAAAGACTGTGTACACTTTTCTTTATCTTATCATTCTGTCGCATTCCACTCTATCTTTGATTTACATTTGAACCCAAATTGCTGTCTCCCGTTTCTCCCAAAACAACCAGATAACAATACTGGTTTTTTTTATTTCCACGTTCTGGCTGCTCCTTATTTTTACGAGTATTTTTGTAAATATATGAATGTTAGGGGTGGTTATAATAATTTAATGAGTGCTATAACTGCTCAACACATCTTAGGAACTGTGCCTCAGAGGCCAACGGCCTATCAGTGAATATAAGAAGAATGGAGTAACTGAGAAGAAGAATGGAGTAACCTCAACATCCACAGTGCAAAAGGAACCGGAAAGCCATTGCATTATTTTGCTTTGAATGTCATCATGAACCACAATTGCAACAGAGATATGGGAGATGGTGACCACAGCGGAGTAAAATGCGTTAACTAAATAAATCTATGAATCAATTCTCAGTCTTACTATTGCTCACTTTAAAGAGAAATGATTTGTAAAGAAAGGGAATCGATTTTTTTTATTTATCCATCAGATTTGTATTATTTAAACCCACCAACAATAATGTTTAAGAGAATCTAATTTGATTCTCTATAAGACAGTTCGGGAAGCCGTTATTAACCAACGTCTGTTGAACGTTGCCGAATTATTTAAAGAATAACAGACGAGAGAAAGATTTCTCGTGCGCTATAATGAGGACATTTTTATGACACCTATTTTATATATATAAGGGGACATTCACTCATAAAATTAAGATGGCATAAGTTTATACTTGTGTGTGTGTGTGTTTTTTTTTTTTGTTTTTGTATAACGAAGTTGTGAATGTGTCATTGTTTGAGTCTACGTCTAAGAATGGGAGGGTTTTTTTTTTTTAAGTTCGTCGGTAAATTTAAGGACAGAGTTTTTTCGAATGTAATTTTGAGATTATCGATGTCTTTTTTTTATCTTCATCTAAAATAAAAAAATATCATCTACGTAGCGGATATTTTAGATTTTATAACTTTTTCAAATACATGTTTTCGACATAAGACATGTAGTAGTTAGAGTCCGAGTGGTTTCCCATGCTAACACTTTGTTTCAGTATAAATATTACCATTATGGTCGAAGAAGAGTGTATTAGTTGTGCACGCATGCAGTCAATTCCTGAGAAAATTAGGTTTGGTTGATGCAAGTGGAATCGCATTATGTCTACAGATTATATCGATGTTTTCGTCAACAGGGATATTTGTGAATATCTTTTCCACAACAAATGTGGCTAAAATGCTTTGGTTTAGTTGTGTTGCTTTAAGGATCTGGAGAAATTAATGAGTAGATGTTATACTATATTTGGAATGTAGGTCTGTGGTTATAATATCATTGAAGAATTTTGGTAACTGGTAAATATGTGTTTGGATCTGTGAAATGATGGGTCGTAGTGGGGATCCAGATTTATGTACAGGGTGGGGCAGAGCAACTTGCTTATTTGGAATATCAATTAAAACACAAGTAATGCAGGTATACATCTAATTCTTTGAACTGCAACTAGTTCAACATTTAAATTTTACTTTTTACCAGTTTTAAAGATGATATCAGTAAGATGGCGTCCATTCTTCTCTATAAACTGAGTCAATGTTTTGGGGTGACCTTGCTGTTCGTGGGAGGCCAGGTTTTTTTTTTACATCACCCGTTTCCCTGAAGTTGTTTTACCCATGAAACAATCGACTGCCGGCCAGGAACAGGACCACGGGGGGAGGGGCAATATTCTAAATGTCTACGGAATGTTGTCGCGTTGCGACGATTGAAAAAAATTTCCTTGAAAAAATGCCTCAACAGCGTCCACTCCATGATGCTCACTGGGGTTCCTGAAAAATAAACAAAAAATAAATAACGCACGTTAAGAACCAAACTTTAAGCCCCACCCTCTCAAATAAGTCCATCCCTACCATCCTTGGAGCAACCATCGCTTTAGGGCGCCAAATTTAAATAAGCAAGTTGCTCTGCCCCACCCTGTATTTGAACCTTTCCGTATAGATATCCTGGTTGGTATTCTCCAATGATTTTGTTGATTTTCAAGTAACCAACATCAGCATTGTTCGATGTTATAAGTTCGATGAAGGATGTTTTAAGGTCTCAGTGGTATTTTTATTTAAATTTAATAAATTCAGACCGATCTTCAATAATGTGTTGTAAATTTTTATAATAAACCAGTCTATCCAAAATTATATATGTATTAGCTTGATCGGATCTTCTGATGACGATATGTGAACTGTTTTTTTTTTTTTTAAATTCATTTGCGGCAATTTTGAGTGTTTTGTAAGACTACGGTTATAATTGTTCCGAGGAGGGCGATCTTTTAAGCCCTCTGCCTACAGGGGATCTCTTAGATTTGGGTGGGGCTTATTACTTTATCAGATACATGTAGGGATAGCGACCGGTGAAGAATTTCAATTTTTGTTTTCTTTGCTGACCGTGTTTGGAAATTAAAACAAAAACATCCCCATCCCGATAGATACATATATATAATGAATGAAATTTGTACACACACACACACATATATATTTAATATATTTTGTGTTTATACGTTATTTTAATAGATACAATTTATTTAAGCAAATGTTTTTTTTAAATAAACAGTATTAATAACATTTACCAGCCTGAATGTTCCAGAAATTTTGTAGAAAATATGTGCTTCTCGATTCGATATATATATATATATATATATATATATATATATATATATATATATATATATTATGTGTGTGTGTGTGTGTGTGTGTGTGTGTTTAAACACTGTAATATCAACCACAATGGGTTATTTAATGCCAACAAAATTTCCTTTTCTTTTCAAAAATGTATAGCTGGTAATTTTTTTCAGAAATGTACATCTGGTAATATATTTTTTTTTTAAATATATAGTTTGTTTTGTTTTGTTTTGTGGCATATAAACCTCTATGGATTATTTAATGCCGATAAGATTTTTATTTCTGGTAATATTTTCTTTTTTCAAATATTTATTGCTGATACGATTTTTTAAAAGTATTTCTGTTACTATTTGGATGGTCTTAATATTAATTAGTTGAAGTCTCAACATTTGAATCTGAGAATAAAAGCAAACTTAAAGCCCCCACCCAAGTTGAAAACCCCAGGATTTTGAATCAGAATGCCAGGAGAAGTCAATTATTAATACTTCTGGCTCTTCTATTGCAGAGCATGTTATAAATAGTAGGAATTGTGTCTTTGATTTTAGGGTGGACCATTTCTCGTTTTTATCGAGGTCCCACACCTCATATCACCTCAAGGTTCTAGATTCCTTCTATATCAGATCCCGTGGGCCTTCCCTTCGTAAACAGAGGGAATGCTTACTGGGTTTGAATGTTATTGGACTCTAGCTTTCTTGGAATTCATATTTTTTCCCACCATGGTTAATCATTAATATTAATTAAATTTACATGTTTGTTTTTTTTGCCCAGAAATAAACTTGATAAGGCTGGGACGAAACCGGCTGTATTTTTTAGCTTTTAAAATATACATTAAAATGCCATATAAATCATGCTTATTTCATTTATCCGTAAATTTTGTACTACAAAAAGCTTTATATATATATATATATATATATATATATATATATATATATATATATATATATATATAATATTAATGGTAAATATACACATACATATGCAAAATATATAAAATATATATACATAGGTGCATACCCATACATGTATATTTTTTTAATAAAAAATTCAAGAGGATAGAATCCAGGTAGAACTCAATGTCCAGGACAGAGTAAGAATATAATAAAAAGGCTTAAGCACTAATATTCCATGTCATAATTTATTCCATTGGAATCGTAAATACGATCCAATTCATCAGACCTACAAATTCAAAAATAGAGTAACATAGAAACCAGTATTAAAATCCAAAAAGTGTAGAGTAAATTCTTGGTTGAGGAAACCAACTACAAGTAACCCTCAATCTCTAAGCCCTATCTTTACCCAACCCTCCTCTCTCACCTTTCCTCCCCATTACCAAAATAAAGTATCCGTCCGGTGTAATTTCTCCATTCGCGGACTAGATCAACATCTCGGTCTTCATGAAATAAAAATTATAAACGATATGGATAATTAAAGTTTCCGTCTTCTTCTATTTCATCATATATATATATATATATATATATATATATATATATATATATATATATATACACTCTACCATGTCTCTTTAACTATCCTTTTTATACTCTCTGTTAAATTACAAAAACTTACACTACTCATCAATTTGAATATCATTTTTCGTTTCATTTCATTTTTGGAAGTGCTATCTGATGATTCGGCGTCCTTTGAAAGGGCTCTGGTGAAATAAATTATTATAATGGTACCTTAAAATGGTTTGTTTTTCTTTTATATATATATATATATATATATATATATATATATATATTGACAAATGCTAAAAAAATTTTCTCAGAATTTTCAAGTAAAGCTTTCTAAAAAGAGAGGTGCCTCTCACCTCGACCTACTATTTAAAAGCTGGCTAAATAACCAAACATCATATTTTGGGGAAGATCTTCTTGGTGAGACCGAGAACTTTTCAGTACTCTCTTTTATATCTGATCATGATTCCAAATAATGAACTATGACACTATAACCCCATAGAATTTTAGAGCTAAGAGAAATGTTAATTCTTCAATGAATACTGCAATATATTACATAGAGTAACAAATGAGTCAGTCCAACATATCATACCATTTTGGAATCAGGCCGACTCCTTGAGCAAATTAAAACCATTCTAGGCCGAATCCGGATTTGCAATTTATTTTTTGCAACGAATTTTTGGTACGATAACAATTTTTATAACTTGGAAATAAATTTGGGAATAATTGAAATTAATTGCGAAATCCAGCGAACGTCACCTATGAAATAAAAATAATTGTTTGTACGGAAAGTAAGGACCTACTTTCATCAGATTGTCTTTAAATTAAGTGCCGACAGAAGAATTATCATTGAACTTTTAAAAGGTAATTTTGAATATTAATGCAATACTTAAATAGAGCGAACAATTTTGAGTTCTTCTATAGTCTATTGTTGCCTATTGCATCTACTCCTCCCTAGCTAATATGATGAAGGCCCATTCAAATGTCCTCCGCAAGAGAGAGTTTAAACGCCACCCGATAGGGTGGTTGTTAAGTTAGTCTGTAATATTTTAAATGGGATACTTGAAAAGTCTACGGTACTGATCCTATGACTTGTAATGAGTAAGTGTATAAAATATAGTCGTTTCTATTACGCAATATGTCCTTTTAGAACTTAAAAATACTTTTTTTTTTATTTAAGAGCCCTACAACAATAGTTTGAGGAATTAATAATGATAAATATTTTTCAGTATTTTTTACGCTGTTTTTGCACTTGCCTAATAGCTTCTTTTTATTGCAAATATAATTTGGTCACTACAAGGCATCTACCTTTAGACAAAACAAGGCTCCCTTCTCTTGTGATGCACTAAACATGTACTTATCTTGCCTAATAGTTAATCCAATCCTGTCTGGACCGAACCTTTAAAAGGAATTTGTGAAACGTCTAAATGGACTTTGCGAAACAATAATCAGATTCGAGAATGCAGCAGACGTGATAGCGCGTGCATTAACAAACGAACAAAATCTGCGTTGCCATTTTACGCAACCAAAATACAAACGAAACAATAAGGGGTGGGGAAGTGCAACATAAATCAGGGGAGATAATTCACTCAAAGAAGATGTAAATAAGGGCTATTATAGTTAGAACTTCGGGCGCTGTAAGCATAGCTTATCTGGAAGACGTAGAATCAATGAATGCCATTTGCAAAATAATTTTAAAATAAAAAAAAAATTAATGTTATATATACCTGGAAAGTGGTTCCATCTTGATGCTGCTTTTTCGAATGAGAAAATAACGGCTTCATTTTCAAATTTCTGCTAAAAGCTAGAGCCTAAAAAACACCAAGTGCATCAAACCTATTTTGGCATCAACGAAGAAAGCGGAAAGGATAATAATAATAATAATAATAATAATAATAATAATAATAATAATAATAATAATATCAAAGTGGTATTACACCAAATATGAATAATATTAAACATAAAAGTAAAAAAGAAGCAAAATTAACAAGAGAAAGTGTAGAAAAAGAGGAATAATAATGATAATAATGATAAAGTGTTATTCCAGCATAAACAAATAATATTAGACTAAGAAAAATAAACAAAAATAAAATAAAATGAAGAAAAAATAAAGAAAAACAAGACTAATAATAATAATAATAATAATAATAATAATAATGAGACAGAAAAAAGACGAAGAAAAAAAAAGATGAAAATTACGAAGACAGGAAGAGAAAGAACGAATGACTAAAAGAATCGAAAGAAAATAAGAGGAAAAAAACGAAAAAAGGAAAAAAAAAAGTCCAACTAGGAGGATATAGAAAAGAAAGAAAAAGAATAAAATAATAATAATAATAATAATAATAATAAGAAGAAGAAGAAGAAGAAGAACAACAACAACAACAACAAAACAAGAAGAACAAGAACAAGAAGAAGAAGAAGATTTAAAAAAGAGAAAAAATGCGAAAGAAAAGAAATAAAAAAGAAAGAAAGAAAGAAGAAAAAGAATTTCCGAGGAATTCAAGGAAGAAAAATAAATGATAGCAGCTAATACAATGATAAAAATGAAAAACAAAAAGGAAAAATAAATAAATAGAAAACGTAAAATTAAAAATATTTTAGAAAGCAGGATCCAAGATGAAAAATTTTATGAGAACAACAAAGGACAAGACCGAAAACATATAGATTAAATACTACTACTACTACTACTACTACTAATAATAATAATAATATCAAAGTAAAATACTGTTCCAGTAATAAGAGGAGCACTAGGAATGATTAGAAAATATACTGATATATCCGTTAAGAAAATCACAGACAACTCTTCCTTATCCGAGATAGAAATGATTTTGCGCATGAGCAACACTCACATACTAAGCAGAACTCTCCCAAACTAATATGTTCAATAATTTCTAAGAAAAACCTTCCTTTATTCAAGTTTCAGATAATAGACTTCGTAAAGGACTGGAACAAGATGCAAATCAAAGAAATAATAATAATAATACTTTATTTGTACTTAGATATGTACATTAAATAAGCTTGGGTAAATATCTATAAACATGAGTTTTTTTTTCTATACTCAATAATAATAATAATAATAATAATAGTGTGGACCAACAGAAAATACATCAGTGGCTGAGGGGCACCGGGTTGAAAGCTGAAAAAGAAGGCCTATTTATTGCAGCTCAGGACCAAAGCCTCAAAACCAGATCCTGTCACTTCCACATAATCATGGATGAAACTAACCCAAAAAGCAGGAACTGCAGGAAATATGATGAAACTATCAAGCATATTATCTGAGAATGTCCGGAACTAGAAAGACATGAATATACCCACAGACATAACAAGGTAGCGACATATGTTCACTGGAAGATATGCAAGAAGCACTGAGAGATGGTATGAACACCAACTAGACATAGTTACATAAAATAATGATGTTACTATCCTCTGGGACATGCCAATTCAAACTGGCATGAAAACAAAAGCCAACAGACTTGATATTATCATAAAAGACAAGAAATTCAGGAAATGTATGCTTATTGACATAGCAGTACCATCTGAGAGAAACACCTCCATAAAAATTATCGAGAAATTGTCCAAATACAAGGACCTGGAGATCGAGATTAACAGGATGTGGGGAATGAAGACTGAGACTGTACCAATAGTAATCGGAGCTCTGGGCCTCGTGAGAAAAGGAATGGACAATTTTACTAACAGTGTCCCAGGTAACATCAGCATACAAATTTCCCAGATCATCGCCCTACTCGAAACATCTCATATACTAAGAAAAGAGCTATCATTTAAATGAAAATTCTCCTATTGGGACTAAGGACCATAATTTGAACCGGGCTTTACAGGAAACATAACATACAGAAATACTACTACTACTACTACTACTAATAATAATAATAATAATAATAATAATAATAATCGTGCGTCTCTGTTAATGGTCGGGTTATTAGGGGAGCATCATGGTTGGGTGCTGAGATTTTTTTTAGTTTAAAGGATGAGGGAGAGAAGACATCTTGGATGTCACATCTCGATACTTGGGCAGATTCTCAATCAGAGAGCCTATGAGCCGACTGAGTTACTCAAACTGAAATATTTTCTAACAGGGCCTCATCTGCAAAAAGATGCGCTGCTTTTGCTAAAACCTCTCAATATTCAAGTACGGATTTAAAGGTTGAATTTTGCAAAGTTTCCGAAGGACTAGCAAAGGAAGTAATTACAGTGCCAGTAATCATTAGAACACTGGGATGTTGTATAAAAAAAAACGTAAAAATTCCTTGCAGTTATTGGTTTGTGTTTTGAAAATAGAACTCCGGTCACGAGTGGTAATCTGAAAATAAACCCTTTACCAGCAACCAACATCGTATAATAATAATAATAATAATAATAACTCTCTTTTGTTTTAGAATTATAAATATATAATCTATTATTTAAACATAATACTCTAGTATAATAATGTTTTATTTCGTCGAATAGCTTCTTTTTGAATTCCAATCGCGTCTCTGTCTCTTGGCAACCCATCTAGGAGAAGGATAACTCCGAAAAACAACCCGCAACTCAAGGTGTTAATTGTACCAAGGAGTAAATGGTTGCTGTGTTATGAGGTCTTCAGAAGCCTGTCTATAAAATACCGTTATCCAATATGCTGGGTACCTTTGGGTGGACTTTTGGACCCATGCATCACTTGTGGGAAAACTAAAAGTCAAAGCAAAAAGTCCAGGATGGTTCTTCCAGTGAATAAACAGAACCCCGTCCTCGGAAGCGAACCTACCTGAGATCAAAAAAATCTGCCATAGGAACAAACTCCTAACAAATAATGAATCTTCAGGTTCACACAACCGGTATAATCCCAATGAAAAAAATTGAATTCTTCAACTAGATCCACAACCATTCTTTTCTTTTAAAGAAAAGAAAAGGTAAAATGGATCGTGATAGAAAAACAAACACGAGGAACTATGACTGCATTCTGTGAAGCGCTGGAAAAACCTCAGAAAAAAAAGAATTGCCAACATAAAAAAACAAAAAGGCATGAAAAAAATATTGGACAAGCTCAATTAACTCTGTGTAAATTGACGAAAAAAAACCATTAAAATAAAAAAAAAAAAGGTAGATCATGGAGAAATAAGATAAGAGCAGAAGAAAGAAGCGGAAAATTTGCCATAAGTGAATCTAAAGTTTAAATGAACTGGACTCTGAAGCAGAATTCACCATAAAATGAAAAAAAAAATGCAAAAGAGTATTAGAATAGAAGGGTGCGACTTATATTAACTGAATCTGAATTGAAAAATTTTCCATACAAACAGAACCAAAAACAAAAGAAAAAATATTAGTCTTGCTAAAAATAAATTCCAGTGGTTCAAGATAGTTTCAACATCTTGAACTGTTGCTGAAATATGAAAAATGACAACTGAATGAAAATTCTTTAACTTTTGTAATTAGATGCAAAAATCCAATGAATTAATCTTGATTAAACGCTGGTATGAACATCATCCAGCACCGGTTTTCTGGAAAGAAATTAAACAGAAAATAATATCCGTGATTTCAATAAAAGGAAGGAACCATCTTTAGAAAACTTTATTCTTAACATAGGAAGATTGAAGGAAATTTAAAAAAGCAGGATGACATAAAATCAAAACGAAAAGAAAAGAAAAACTTGCCTGCTAAGCAATTGAATAAAATTTCACTAGCAGACTCTAACATAGTAACCAAGAAAAATTTGAAAAAAAAAAATACAAAAAAAATATAAAGAAAATTTTGATAAATCGAAAGAAAAAATATGGAAACTGAAAACAATTGTTTTTTTACCATTGATAAGACAAAATAGTAGGTCAAACGCTTGGAATTTGAAAAAAAAATCTTGTATAAAGAACTGAAAAAAAAAAAAAAATATGAAATCCAATTTAATTCATAGTAGATACAAAAAAAAGGAACACAACAACATAAAAAAAAATCCCACCCACTAAGTGAGATAAAAAATTTGTCTATGTAACGCTAATGATGGTAGTTGGAAAAACAAATCATGAAATGTAGTCATAACAATATGCCTTAGGTCTTCACGCACACTTGGTATGAAATGTGACCATAGCAGAAATCGAAATATGATGATGATGATGATAATAATAATATTAATAATTAATCCATATTATTATTATTATTATTAGTTCCTTGTATTTCTGTTATATACACATTTCTTTGCGGGTCCCAATCAGAGATATAATGTCAGAAATTTTCACTAATCATTTTTCTAAAAAAAACTCTTAAATTACACACATTTTACATAGATAAATCCCTTCGTAAGGTGTGGGCTGTACTTGTGAATACAATTTTTTTTTTGTATTTCTTTAAGGCACTGGCTACCAGGAATACCTTCTAGGATTCTATCGGAACCTTTTCCAGTCAATCCAAGAAATTTAACTACAACAGGAATTATTAATATCCACATGTGCCACATTTTTGAGATTTTCACTCCAAGATCCTTGAATTTTGATAGATTTTTTGAAGATGTTCAAAGATCCATTACAATCTGCAGTGAATGCCAAGACAATAAGAAAAAATATTCTGTTCTTGTGGTCTTTGATCACGATGCCAGGGCGATTAGATTTAATTGTTCTGTCTCTATGTGTTGTAAAGACTCATAAAATTCTAACAGGTCCTATCTCCGTAACCGGGTTTGGGTGGGGTTCATACCAATTTCTTGTCGTTTCCTTCCCGTAAATGTGGCAGATTTTACAATGCAAATATTGGCCCAATCTGTCATGCCGAGTTTTATATTCATTACATGATACATTATTATTAATATTATTATTATTATTATTATTATTATTGTGTTTACTTAAGGTTCTTATTTAAAATATTCTATTTAGACAATTTGAGAAACAAAAATTGCTTGGAACGAGCTGACTGGTGAGTTAGAAACTCTTAGATCAGTTTCTGATTTCAAATGAATTGGGAAAAAGATATATATATATATATATATATATATATATATATATATATATATATATATATATGAATTATATATATATATATATATATATATATATATTAACCGGCCCAAAATACGAAAAATAGATTTATGTATATATATATATATATATATATATATATATATATATATATATATATATTTCTTGGCCCAAAATACGAAAAAAATTCATCAGCATATACCCTCAAACGAATCTCCGTCAAGGAAAATAACTGAAATTTATTAGATAACAACCAAGATGGGTCTCCGACACACAGTACTGCTACGTTATTAAATGAACGCACCCTGAATAAAACAGATCTGAATACATCATTGCATAATGTTTATTTTTCGACCAAGATAACAATCGCTTAAATACATACGCCACTGTTGAAGTTACTCGAAATTTAAAGTTTCTTTACCTCGTGTTCCTTTACATTGAAAAGGTCCTTCAACCGTCGTATTTCTGACATTAAAACCATTTTTATTTAAATACACTCTATACAGGCTTCTACTGCAGACCCAAAATTGCCGTCCCCATAAATCTATCACCCAGGGCGGACCACCTCGTCTCCCACACGAGCTAAACTACTGAAAACGTATTTTAATCCGATTTTTTCTATGTTTATAATAACAAAAAACTTTGTGGACCTCTACAGCAAGCCTATCTTAAGGGAGCTGGTGACCTTAAGATCATATTTATGATCGGTCAGCGCAACATAACAACATAACAATATAACAACATAACAACATAACAATATAACAATATAATAACATAGCAATATAACAACATAACATAACTATAACAATATAAAAACATAACAATATAACAACATAACATAAAATATAACAATATAACAACATGACAACATAACAATATAAGGCATGCATATGACACTGTGTTGACGGCAGAAACAGAAGGAAAACTACAGAACCGCCGTGACAGGAAAGCGAGAAGAAAGGACTATCCATCAATTGTAAGAAGGCTGAACGTACAGTTGTCAGCAAAAGAAGACCAAATACGAACTACGGATTGGAGATGTCAACACAAGCTTGCCGAAAATTTATTCCAAGAGACAATCTGTTTGCCATTTGTAGATTTCTGCCAGAATTTCTTTGTCCTTCGAATATAGTGGATGTGAAAAGATTGGTTTATTAAAAAAATTCAAGAACTTAGAATAAAGACATTGAAGCACTGGAAATTTTGCAGAGCCTCGACCGAGAGCTGAGAAACACACCTGCGACGAATTCAAGCTATATGCAGTCTTATAAATTCGAAAAACAAAATAAAATACTCTGAGACATTGGGATACCGACTGATTGTTCCATTCAAAAGAGAAGATCATTTCAAAGAGTAACTTCTTTTATCTGCCATGATTCTTTAGTTTGTGAACGGTCATGCCCGCCCCACAACTTATATCTTACTAGCAGCATGGCCCGGCGTTGCCCGTGCTTGATTCAAAAATCGTACGACTCATACAGTAATCGCTATCACTTGACTTAAAATATTTTTGCCTTCCTTGCCTTTAAAGGAGTGCCCTTTGCCGTGCTGATGTTGCTACATGTCTTACTTCTTGCCTAACTCACACTACGAATTTTTTATAAACTCTATACTAAACATTAAATCTGTTACGAAAAAAGAACTAAACAAAATGAACACAAAACGATCAGCTTTAAAAATGGACTCGTAACTGGAAAAACCGAATGAAAAAAAGAATGTTAACAACAAATACTTTTTCACACCCAACCCAGTTCTGCAGAATCAGAATCAACGTTGAGTTTAAGCAAGCGAATGAGCCAATTGGAGTAAAGTGCCATACAGATTTAAATTTTTCCCACTTGTGACGAATGCAGCTATCGATTTTTTTTTGCATGCTAGTTAACATTCGTGTCAGTCAGCTGGCCAATAGAATCTTCCTGCCTATTCGTGGCAGCCAGTTATTGGCTCTCACTCTGGCCAGTACAAAATGGCCGCAAACTACATGAAAATTGCCGTGGAAGCATGAAAAAATCGATTATTTCCACTATCGATGGAAGTTGGGAAATGCAAAGTCGGTCTTGGTCTTCCCGCTAACTTGGAGCATGTGCATGTAAACTTTAGTGCAAATCAGTCGAAAATTGCGGCCGTGCATTCGTTACACAGACACACACACACACATCCTGCCTTTTATAGATAGAGATTATCAGTGGATTACGTAGTTCCAGTAGACAAAAGGGTAGATTAAAAGAAATCAGATATCCTGGACATCTTTGAAGAAAATGGAATAGAAAGAAAGAAATATGGCACATGTGCTTTGTGACGAGTGTTGCTGGACTATTAGAATTGTTCGTAAATAGGCTAACAACAGTTTTGGAATATTGTGAATGGTTCCGGAATACCGAGGAGAGTTCTGGAATGCTGAGAAAAGGTCTAGAATGCTGATAACCCCAAAACACCTTATATGACTTACGGTGATATCACGTTGAGACAACGGTACCATTACGATCCCCGAATTTAAGCAACGTCGAGCTTTCATAAAACCAAGAAAGGTGATCCCTTGGGAATATCAGGTGTTGTAAGCTTGGACGTATGTGTGAAGTAATGGACAGTGGCTCGGAATTGTTAATCAGAGATCCAAGTTGAGTTCTTTAAATTCACTTACGCACAAATACTCTTGGGAAAGGCATGAATCCACCGCTTCTCCCTCCAGCTATGGGTTAATTAGTACGACTTGTATCACTAAACAATTATTATCTAAAAAATATATCTTAGAATCTAAAAATAGTTTCTGTCTTTAAATAACCTGCAAAGGGTTGATAAACCGTAGAATACGAATCAATCTTAAGATATTATGTTATCATGCACAGTAAATAATGAAACCATCAAATATATAAGAGAATGTTGCAGATTCGCTAAAACGAAATTAAAATCGTCTTGTTTTCAAGCATTGAGCAATTTTTGTTTATAACGGCGTTATTATTTTATAAAATCACTATAAAACGAGCAATTTTAATTCGTATTATATATGTCTATGCTTTTAATTATACACATACACATGGGGTCACACACACCACACACACACACACATATATATATATATATATATATATATATATATTTTTTTTCTGAAAATATACATGTATGGGACGTTTTTTTTAGATATATTTTTCATATGTATGTATATTTTCCACTAATATTATCTATATATATATATATATATATATATATATATATATATAGTTGCGTTGATGTAAGTTTGTGACCCTTTAGATTCACGTCTTTGCGAAAATCAGACAATCCCAGGAGGTCACAACCCACATCAACTAAATAATTAGTTCTATCACTGATATTGATTAAAATTTCCAATAAGTACAGTTTTATATATATAATATATAAATAATATATATATAAATATATATATATATATATATATATATATATATATATATATATATATCAAAATATAAGATTGGTGTAAGAGAATAAATTCCAATAACCAAAAAATACTATTCTTAAAAGTGTGCGCAATACAGAGTAGAGCAAATATAATTTATTTATTCGAAAATTATAACATAAATATGTTATAAAATCACTACAAAAATCGCTATTTTGTTTTCCTTTTACTTCTGGTGTCTTATCAAATGATGGTGCATGAAATAGAATAAAATTTTAAAAACCCTTTATTCTACTTTCAAACTAATTTGAAAATTAGGGAAGTGTTTTGTTAAGAAACAAAATGTTTTATTTTAAAAAGTCTTTTTGTTTAAACATATTTATCAATAATTTTTATATATATATATATATATATATATATATATATATATATATATATATAATATTTTAATCTTATAAATATCTTTGCTATATTCGTCCGGCAAAACCTCAGTTGCTTTAGTTTGTAAATGAACAAACCAATACCCAAGGGAAAAAAAGGGGGAAAAAGGAAGATTTAAGAACATGGACTTCCTCGAAAATAATCGTCTAGAATTTTTTTTCAGAGTCCAAAAAAAAAACCTCCGACAAGACGATTAAAATAAAAATAACTAAACAAAAGTACTCAATACGCTAATTAGAACAAACTAAATAAACCTAAAGAGTCAGACAAACCTACCTAGGATTCATCTACGCGGATCGTCAGGGTATATATATATATATATATATATATATATATATATATATATATATATATATATATATATATTCATACACGTTTCATTAAATAATATAGACAAGTGTTGTCTATTTATTTTGATTTCCAAAAATTCTTTTCATAACGTCTAAGTTTAATAACATTATAATTGAACGAAGAAAGAAATTCACAATATTGATCCATATTTTTTTAAATACAATCTAAGCTTTCGGCTTACATAAGCCATTATCAAAGATGTCAATTACAACATATTATGCAATATACGGACAAGACAGTGATGACAGTCTGTGAATGTTTACATAGATGATCTCTAAGCAACGATAAACACGTGCAAATAAGACGCTAGAAGCGAAAATCGCACCGCATCTCATGACGTCACACGACCACACGAGTGTGAATTGGAGAAGTATGAAGTATGGGAAGCCGTTGGCACAAACCAATGGCCTCCGTCACCAACTACAGACATTTAAGGACATTTGTAGAGATTCCATAGTTGATATATATAATAAAAAAATCAGACCCTACCTTTCCTCCACATTTTATTAATACGAAACAAGAACAGTTTAGCATAAAATAAAATCCGAAGTAATCATATGTTATTACATCAGAGCCTTTTCATTATGTAACCCAGAATGACTTGATGAAAGACACTGAAAGAACGTTTCACTATCCACGTCTATACATCTTCAACGTTACAAAAAAAGCCAGAAATCCCAAACCGCAGGCACCTCCACCAACAACACAGGCACTTCTGAAAACAAAAACACAACATTTATAATCCTACCCTCCAACACTCTGTCGACAATATTTGAAAACACACTAGTTATCCCCAACACTAAGATCCCTGCCACCATTCAAATTCAAACCTGCAATGTAGGAAGAGTTACATTTACTAAATATCTAAAAATCTAAAAGCCCGCATCTGCGAACATAAGAGAGATCTACGTTAGGACAAGCTTTTAAACACGTTCGCAATACACAGAAAAAAAATAATAATCAAAAAACAAGCCATAATTTCGATTTTATAAATGCAGCTCTAATTAGAAAAATAACATAAAATATTATGTAGGATATACTTAGAGGGATTTCTGATACATATTTTGCAATCTAGAGACACAGGTCAAATACACTTTATTGAATCACCAATTTTTATAAAATCCATACTCAAAGAATCTAGGATATGTTTACCTACAACCACAACCGGTGTAACTTAAATTATTTAACTCTCGCACAAAACTTTCTCAATTCAATATATAGACAACCTCCAAATATAGATGCAACTGCCTACTATACGCTGAAACGCACACAAATATATACACATTATCATCTGAATCGTGCATAGACAAACTAGAATTGATACACATACATGAATAATACACACGAATACTGCTCGACAGGACACGTGAGGTTTACTTAACCAATGAAAAACAAAAAACAGAAATAAAAAATCCGATAATTTTCTTTTCCCCTCCATATTTCATTTTCTGATGAAGCTTAAATAAAAGCGAAACATGTTAAATTTATAATCGTTTTCTATTTCTTTGTCATCCTATCATATATATGTAAATGTATGTGAATAGGAATGGTTGTCCACAGCGAATTGTGCAAACGATTAATATTTTACCAGGTCTACACAAGTCAGAAACTGTCTTAGAATATAGAAAAGCGAAGATTCTGAGATTTAAGTTTAAAAAGATTATCTGGTGCACTGGTCATCAAAAGTAGACATCGACGTAGTTCCAGTAATTTACAGAGTAAGATTAATAGGTTTTGGTTTATTTTGTTTTACGGCATCCGTTTGCCTCAGGGCTCCTGATAAGGTCCAGAGATGGATATGCAATCCAGTTGGCCCTAATCTGGCATCTCGTCTGCAGTCGCTCTCTCACAGACGTGCCGTCGCCTCTCTGTTTCTTTTTTCAGGGTTACTTTCATGGCAATTGCTCCGATGAGCTGCATTCACTAGTTCCCAGACTTCATGAATTCAATATAAGTACGAGATTGGCATCCCGCTCTCATTTTTCACTGTTGAAACTGTTAAATGTAGCCGTCTCTTCTTTTCCAGTTGCTTTTATCTAGCACCTCTTGTGCAACTCCCTCTCCTTTTCCTGTTTCCCTGATAGCTATAATCTCCAACTATTCAAATGTAATGTCAATCGACATCTCCAGTTGCCTTGATCTATCCACTATCCCTCTCCTCATCTTTTCCTCTATCACTCCTATTTGCTTTCGCTCCAAATCCTCTGTAACCCCTTGCGTGCTAGTGGCTTCCTGCCTTGCTTGGGGTAAAATGCTTAAAAAAAAATCAACTTCAATGCGTTATTTAATGCCGACAAGGTTTTTAGGATAGGTTCGTATGAATAGAATATGTATTCTTTGTAAGAAATCAGTTTGTACATCAGGTTAACTTTGACGTATCTTTGTAAAGACAGTTTTTTTCAAGATTCAAATCTATTGCTGGTAATATTTTCTTTTCAAAAATGTATTGCTGGTATTTTTTACTATAAAAATCTATTTTTATACATTCATAGTGTTTTGACCCCAGTTAGGGGGTTAACTATTTACCCATAAGTGGGACCCTAATAGGTGCTACCACCCGCGTCATGGTGGAAATGGTGGGACACCAGCAATTATAAGGTGGTTCCACGTTCCTCAAAACCCCTCGATCAGAAGCCTTGCTGCCGGACGTAGTTTATCGTCACACCCAGGACGGAAAATTAATAGGGAAAAGATGGAATAATGTAGGCGACGCTTTGTTAAACGATTAGAAAAAAAAAAAAAGAAAATCGGGAAAGAATAAAAAATATCCAGCCGACATCATCACTATTATCCGTTACAATACTGAGAAAGGTCCTGCACTACTGACTTGTGGTCACTTGATCTATATCTATCAGATATTAATGAAGGGAAAAACCAGTGAGCAAAAAATAATGTTAGACGACTAGTTTCTACAGGAAAGGTGTTAACAAACTGCTCTTAAAAACCATTGCAAATTCCAGTCTTACAGTAAGTTTCAAAATAGTGGCCTTGTGCCAAACTTGGTTTAATCGTACAAAAGAATATGACAATAGCCTAGTGAATTTGGCGGCATAGAAAATGTAAGTTCAATCCCTGAGCTTGGTAGTAGAGACTTGGACTCAGTCGAAACAAGGCAAAAACGAAAGAGAGCAAGCAATACGAGAAGAGAGAGAGAGAAGCAAGAAGCGAGAGGAGAAATCCATAGACAGCGAAATGAAAAAAATCTACACATCTAGATTAAGTAATGAGCTCAGTTCGAAATTCCCTGAATGTGACTTAGATCATACGCAACCTGAAGAAGGCCGGTAGGTAAAATGGTTGAAACGATGTAATAATAGCAAAAAGGAGGTGGGGACATTCGTTTGAATGTAAATAATTTAATAAATGTTAACTGCTCATCCTAAAAATTTACAGAAAATAAAATTTGGAAGATGAGACGGATAATAGGATATTAACGGAAAGATATAGCCGCCCCCCCCTCATATATTAATAAAAGCAATAACTATAACTGGAATGAACAAAACATCCGTTAAATAATTAATATGGCTTTATCGTTAAACAAAAGACTAGATCTTCATGAAAGCGAAATATGTAATTGGAAGCTAATTCTAAAACAAATACTTGACGTCTGAACAGAAACACAAATCGTTCCTTCACACAATAATAAAGCCTATTAAATATAGTATTTATGAAGGCAGCCATGACAGTAATAAAAATGGCGGCATATTAAATTTGCCTCCAGCAACATATAAAAAATGTTCCATTGCTGATAACGAATGGAATGCTTTAGAGAATATACTCTAGACGACAGTGGCAAGGATGTAAGAAAATCATCAAAACGATTTTCCTGCTATTTCTATTGACTTCAAAAACTAAAATTTTGCTGTCACGCTCAAAAGTAATTAGTATTTATAATAAGTAAAATAGTTTCTGCTTTCTTCATTTTTGGTGTTTTTGTTTAAATATGTCGGCGCTCATTGTTCAAAAAAATTGAACTAAGTTAAGGAAGTTAATCATGATTATTGATATTTGATCAGCATGTTCACATCACGTGTTCAATGGTTATCACAGCAGATCATGTGATAACAAGTCTTCTCCATTCTCCAGCACTCTCGTTTTTAACGACTCTCTCTTTAGGATCGGATTTCCGGTCCAATCTAAAATCTTTACATTCTCTTTCATTCCTCTTACATCTTAGTGGCTTTATCGATTGGCTTAGAGGTTTATCCATTGTTGCTTATTTAGGATCGTATTTCCGGTTCCTTCTAAAATCTTTACATTCCCTTGCACTTCAAGTAGCCCCTTGCGTCTTAAAGGTATTATCGCCTTGCTTGGGTCGAATTGATTAAATAAAAAGGTTCCTTTATTGTTCTTTATTGGGCATATCTTCTTTCCGTTTCCAGTGGATTTAATGCGGCTCTCAATTGCCGAGTGAACATACCATTTCTGTCTGAATTTCTGGGATGAAGAGTCATTATTTCTACTATTATTTCAAAATTAAATTCATCCCATGCAAGACATCAAAAGAGTTACTGGATGTGGAAGAATTAGAAACAAAAACATTACTAATGAGCGAGAACAAAAAAAAGTAATTAGGAGGACAGTAGATCGATTAAAGATTAAAGCTGGCTGGAAATTAAAGTTGGCTGGAAAGCATGGAACCGGAAAGGAGTTTTTCCAGCCGGAAGTGCGAGAAAAGAACAGGATAGAATTTATGGTTATATCTAGCCAACTCAACTATAAATTGATGATATCTTAACGCCATGTCTAGTACTGCACTTAAATTAAACACTCTCGGTACCATAGTGAATATTTAATCCAAACAATAACCGTGAAAGTATTTATAGAAAAGTCTCAGGGAAGCAACGTTACTTTGGCAAAAAAAGTGACTGAAACCGAGATGCCAGATCAGGACCACTAATATTGCTGATTTTTCTTTTTTTTTTCTTTTATCAATGAGCTCTTGATAAATTGCAGAATGACAGGAATATTCTAAGTGTGGACGAATGGTAGACTTATAGATATATCAGATAGATTCTGGAGAGAAAAATTGTTTTGCACGACATAAAGAACCAATTTTCTTAGCAGCTGACCTAGCAATGGATTCAATATAACCTTTCCATTTCATGTCAGCTGACAACGTTAGCCCGAAAAGGCACAATGAGTCACTATCCTGGAGGTTAGCATCAGCCATGCCGATGGAAGGCAGAGAAGCGTCTCAGATTATTAAAGGAGAGTAGTATATTTTAGGAGGTGTTAAAATTAACAAGCCATCTTTTGCCCCAGTTAACAACAGAGTGAAGGTCGTTTTGAACATCAGTTTCCATTTTGACCTTATCAAACTGACCAGCCTTACTATCGAGACAGGAGTAAATGGCTGTGCCATCAAGATACCAAGTTGAGAGCCGATGCCGTCAGGAAGGTCATTAATGAAAACTAGACACAAATTAGGACCAGTTTACACGCAGACTGTTTCACGTGTTCCTCATGTTGTTATCACAACTTTCGGACCATCATCAGGTGTATGAATATCGTTCCGGGCAATGAACAGATAATTAAAAAATGAACCTTTTATTTACTGCTCAATTATTGCTCACCCTGTTTCCAATGTTTTCAAGTACATACAGCTCGGTTTGGGGATTCCGATATAAACCCTTTATTTAATTTATGGAGGTAGACTGTTCTTGTTCCACTGGCCATGTCTAGGGATATTTTGTCTAGGTCTTATTTTTAATAACTTGGGTGTCTCGTAGGCCTTTTATTAGGTGAAAAATTGAGTAATAATACTTTTTTTTTCAAAATGGCTATCCTTCAGGACACAGAGAAAGCAAAGTGTTGTTATAGAATTGCAGTTATTGAAAGGAGGACGCGCTGCAAATATTCACATGAGGAAAATCTGCACATAATGCAAGCACAGTACGGAGTTGTGTCATTACATAATTGCAATGGATGTAAAGATAAACGGACTAATGATGTCAATACTGATAACAGAAGATTCATTATTGCAAAACACAGTGAAAGCCCTCAAATGAACCATGTTTTTGCCTGCAGTATAGTGAAATCTCTTAGCTACTCAAAATAAGGTGCCAAACGTGTTTCGAGATTGGCTTCATAAAGAAGAAGAGTCTTATTGCTACAATTGAGCCCTGTTCATAAATCTCAGAGAACTGGGGTTCTCTGATGATGACATAATTAATCAGGCAACTCGCATATGACGAAGAAAGCAACGAAAAGATGTCTACAAAGCGGGTGTGCATGTCTTCATTCAAAAGGGGAATACGACAATTCAGAAGGAGGATTATGAGGAGGAATAGATTTTGGAATCCTAAGAGATTTGTGTTTAATTCTGACCTGAGTTGTATTCTTGGGTTATTGAATCTGTTGCAATTGGAGTAGAGTGGAATCTCGGTTCACGAACTTAATTCATTCCTGAGGGCCGTTCGTAATCCGAAATGTTTGTAAACCGAAACTATTTTTCCAATAGGAATCAATGTAGAGAAAACAGTCACAGTACAATGAAACTAGAAAAGAAAGGCACAACACATGAATGTATACAAAATGGCGGTCTAGTCGGAAATGATTCCGTTCGGGTTAACTCGTTCGGCAATGTTCGGGAACCGAAATTTTGTTCGATAATCGAGGTATTTTCATGTTGAATTTTCTACTCGAAAACCTTGTTCGACATGTGAGACGTTCGAGAACCGAGGTTGTTCTGTATAGGCGTTACTTTTTGGTCGATCTTCGTACAATGATTGAGAACGAAGGAGACTATTGATGAATAGATTTAGAATCCTGATACAGTTCTCTTCACTTTGGTATGTTATACGTGTCTCTAATACTACATCTGTTGAAATTAAAAAAACGCACCATAGTTTGCGTCAGACTTGTACTAGCTTTTGTCTTCATTTTGGTATAATTTATGTGTTTCTAATGTTACATCTGTAATAATTAAAGAACATGCCTTACTTTGTATTTTTTGATTATTTCTAATTCGTGATATGAATAGAACTTATTATGCATCAAAACTTTCATCCAGTTTAATGAATACAGTGTGACACAATAATTATGAAAAGCATAAAGAAAAATAACTGCTTTGGAGTTCACCACTGCCGTCAAAGATGACGACATTTATGGTTTTGCCCGCGCCATCAAAGATGACGGCATATATAAGATTTTTTCAAGTGCCTGCTATTATTAGGTTGTCAAGTGTGAGTTTTAAAAATATTTTTCAACTATACTCACTGACACAGACAGACACACAAACGAACACACACACACACACACACACACACACATATATATATATATATATATATATATATATATATATATATATATGACTGCAAAGTGTCGTACGTTATTTCACAGAACTTCGTATGACGACTGAGACGCAAGAGGACGATTTTGAGAACTAAATTTGGTATCTTTGGACTTTTGTGTTGATTTTAGGATGTTTTCTGTGTTTCTACTATTAAATCCGCTGTAATTAAAGTACATGCATTACTTTTTGATCAACCCTATTCACAGGATTGAAATGGAAGGAGACAATGGCTTGTGGACTAAATTTAGAATGTTGAGAACTTTGTGCTCATTTTGGTAAGTTTAGTGGACATCTGCAATTCAGTCTCTTTTAATTAAAATAGAACTGGCGGGTTTTTTTTCTGGCTGACTCTCGTAGTTAAAATTTAGGCGCAATATGTATTACTGAGACCAACAAAAGACAGGAAACTGTGGAGAACTGTCTACATCCTGAAGAAATCTAGCACACAGAGATTTTGGATGGTTGATTTTTACGGCCTATCAACCATTACATATGTTAAAGATCGTATATGTACCCAATGAGGATTGAAAATATTAAGTGGTAATTAGAAAGTTAGAGAGGGTGAGTTAATATGCTCAAAATGATACTGGTGGTAATGCTTGATATAAAGCCTATAAAATCCTTACAGGCGTCCTACGAAGCTCACCATTCGGCCCTACTTTCTATTTGCTTTATATTAATGTTCTGCCTAAGAACATTCTCAGACTGTTAGTGAATGTCTAGGCAGATAATACCAAAGTTAATTCGTACCCCTGCATATATCAACATGTAAAGAACCTGGCAAACAGTTTCTTATCTGACCGAACTCTAACGGAATTAAAAAGGAAAAAACTAGCTTTCAGTGGCACAAAAACCAAGTTAATAATTTTTCATCATCGCCGACCCTGAATTCTCAGGCATTACGATGAATGACGTCACTCTCAAACATGTTCCTTGCTTTGAGTGTCGATTTGGCCGCAATATTACTACAGACTTCAAGCCGTCCTGGGTATGACGATAAAGAACATCTGAAAATAAGACTTCTGATCGGGAGGAACCACTTCTTAATTGCTGTTGTCTCCAGGTCCACCTTGATCCAGGATGGTAGCACCTATTAGCTTCCCAGCTATGGGCAAATAATTATCCCCAAACAAGAGTCAAAACACTATGAAAGTATAAAAATAGATTTTTATAGTAAAAATACAAGCAATACATTTTTGACAAAACAATATTAACAGCAATAAACAAACAAAAACGTCTTTACAAAAATACCTCAATCAAGCCAGATGTATAAATTGATTTCTTACAAATAATATATATTTTATTCATACGAACCTATCCTAAAAATCATCTAGATATTAAATAATCCACTGGGGTTGAGGGGCTGTAAAACAAAACAAACCAAATCAAACCAAACCCTCAACAAAAACCCACTTTACAAAATAAAACATAGAAAACTGATCGACAAACTGATTTCGTACAAAAAAATCATTTTCTATTCATACGAATCTATCCTAAAAATCATGTCGGCATTAAATAATACATTTAGGTTGATATGCCTAAAACACAATAAAAAAAAAAACAAAACAAAACTCGAAAAAAAAACGCTCTTTACAAAAATACGTCAATGAAACATGATCTACAATTTGATTTTTTATAAAAAAATTCATATTCTATTCATACGAACCTATCCTAAGAATCTTTCGGTATTAAATAAAACATTGAGGTTGATATGCTGTAAACCCAAACCAAACCCGATCTGAAATGTAATTCATATATACGATCCATTGTTCGACACTGCATCAAATCTTGTTCTGAGAAATCTTGTAATGTTAATAGCACCAAGAAGCATTAACTCTTGCCATTCGCAATGTTGGCTACGTAGAAAAGGGAGATGCGCGCTGCAGGGACAACTGTCGATCCACTATTTAAAAATGCTGCTTAGGTTTGTCCTCTAAAGCGAAAACCCCAAAGACCCAGAAGCAAAAGAAGGAAAGCAGCATCTACTCGTTATAATCCTGGTGCAGAGGAAGTTATTCAAAGAGATCTTGATAAGCAGACGATGGACTTCCACGATCTGAATCAAAGACTACAGATACAAATATAACACCAAATCTATGTTCCTGGACTCGAGCGTCTTTTGGCAGCAAGTTTCGCCCAAAACCTCAAGTGGAAGTCGTATATAAAACCCAGGTACTGGTAAAAAAAATGTTCTGTTCCTTGTTCCGTTTCAGAAAGTATCAGACTCCAAATACTATGGTCAGAAAAAAGAGTGTTGCTGCTAAAGTTGGTCTGGATACGCTTAAAAATTTCTTTCTAGTTTGAAAAGATTACAAAAACGTTTATGCAGCATTGTGGACGATGAAATATATCCAAAACTAGAACCTCATTTCCACGAATGCAACGTCGCAAAATTATCATTACACCATTAACATTAACATGGAAAATGTTCAGATGAGCTCCATTCCTTAGTTCCACCAATTCAGACCTCTACAGCTAAGCCTCTCTCTAATCTATCGTTATTTCCACGGAAAATGTTCAGATGAGCTCCATTCCTTAGTTCCAGCAGTTCAGACCTTTACCGCTAAGCCTCTCTCTACTCTATCGTTATTTCCATGGAAAATGTTCAGATGAGCTCCATTCCTTAGTTCCACCAGTTCAGACCTTTACAGCTAAGCCTCTCTCTACTCTATCGTTATTTCCATGGAAAATGTTCAGATGAGCTCCATTCCTTAGTTCCATCAGTTCAGACCTTTACAGCTAAGCCTCTCTCTACTCTATCGTTATTTCCATGGAAAATGTTCAGATGATCTCTATTCCTTAGTTCCACCTGTTCAGACCTTTACAGCTAAGCCTCTCTCTACTCTATCGTTATTTCCATGGAAAATGATCAGATGATCTCCATTCCTTAGCTCAATCAGTTCAGACATTTACAGCTAACCCTCTCTCTACTCTATCGTTATTTCCATGAAAAATGTTCAGATGAGCTCCATTCCTTAGTTCCACCAGTTCAGACCTTTACAGCTAAGCCTCTCTCTCTATCATTAGTTCCATGGAAAAGATGATCTCCATTCCTTAGTTCCACCAGTTGACCTTTACAGCTAAGCCTCTCTCTATTTTATCGTTTCACATGGAAAATGTTCAGATCTCCATTCCTTAGTTCCACAGTTAAGACCTTTAGCTAAGCCTCTCTCTACTCTATCGTTATTTCCATATCAGATGATCTCCATTCCCTAGTTCCACCAGTTCAGACCTTTACAGCTAAGCCTCTCACTAATCTATCGTTATTTCCATGGAAAATGATCAGATGATCTCCATTCCTTAGTTCCACCAGTTCAGTTTACAGCTAAGCCTCTCTCTAATCTATCGTTATTTCCATGGAAAATGTTTAGATGATCCAGTTCCACCAGTTCAGACCTTTACAGCTAAGCCCCGTCTCTCTATCGTTATTTCTATCGTTATTTCCATGGAAAATTATTTCATGGAAAATGATGATGAGCTCCATTCCTTAGTTCCACCAGTTCAGACCTTTACAGCTAAGCCTCTCTCTATTCTATCGTTGTTTCCATGGAAAATGATCAGATGATCTCCATTCCTTAGTTCCACCAGTTCAGACCTTTACAGCTAAGCCTCTCTCTACTCTATCGTTATTTCCATGGAAAATGATCAGATGATCCATTCTTAGTTCCACCAGTTCAGACCTTTACAGCTAAGCCTCTCTTCCATTTCCATGGAAAAGTTCAGATGACCTTTACAGCTAAGCCTCTCTCTACTCTATCGTTATTTCCATGGAAAATGATCAGATGATCTCCATTCCTTAGTTCCACCAGTTCAGACCTTTACAGCTAAGCCTCTCTCTACTCTATCGTTATTTCCATGGAAAATGTTCAGATGATCTCCATTCTTAGTTCCACCAGTTCAGACCTTTACAGCTAAGCCTCTCTCTACTCTATCGTTATTTCCATGGAAAATGATCAGATGATCTCCATTCCTTAGTTCCACCAGTTCAGACCTTTACAGCTAAGCCTCTCTCTACTCTATCGTTATTTCCATGGAAAATGATCAGATGATCTCCATTCCTTAGTTCCACCAGTTCAGACCTTTACAGCTAAGCCTCTCTAGTCTATCGTTATTTTGGAAAATGATCAGATGATCTTCCAGTTCCACCAGTTCAGACCTTTGGAAAATGATCAGATGATCTCCATTCCATTCAACCAGTTCAGACCTTTCTAAGCCTCTCCATTCTATCGTTATTTCCATGGAAAACCTCCATTACTTAGTTCCACCAGTTCAGACCTTTACAGCTAAGCCTCTCTTCTATCGTTATTTCCATGGAAAATGTTCAGATGCTCCATTCCTTAGTTCCACCAGTTCAGACCTTTAGCTAAGCCTCTCACTCTATCGTTATTTCCATGGAAAACCAGATGATCTCCATTCCTTAGTTCCACCAGTTAACCTTTACAGCTAAGCCTCTCTACTCTATCGTTATTTCCATGGAAAATGTTCAGATGACCTCTCTCTACTCCATTCCTTAGTTCCACCAGTTCAGACCTTTACAGCTAAGCCTCTCTCTATTCTATCGTTATTTCCATGGAAAATGTTCAGATGATCTCCATTCCTTAGTTCCACCAGTTCAGACCTTTACAGCTACCTTTACAGCTAACTCTCTCCTCTCTCTAGACCTTTCTCTAAACTCTATCGTTATTTCCATGGAAAATGATCAGATGACCTCCATTCCTTAGTTCCACCAGTTCAGACCTTTACAGGTAAGCCTCTCTACTCTATCGTTATTTCCATGGAAAATGTTGATGAGCTCATTCCTTAGTTCCACCAGTTCAGACCTTTACAGCTAAGCCTCTCTCTATTCTATCGTTATTTCCATGGAAAAAATGTTCAGATGATCTCCATTCATGGAAAATATTCAGATGAACTCCATTCCTTAGTTCCAGTTCAGACCTTTACAGCTAAGCCTCTCTCTACTCTATCGTTATTTCCATGGAAAATGTTCAGATGATCTCCATTCCTTAGTTCCACCAGTTCAGACCTTTTACAGCTAAGCCTCTCTATCTATTCTATCGTTATTTCCATGGAGAAAATGTTCAGATGATGATCCATTCCATTAGTTCCACCAGTTCAGACCTTTACAGCTAAGCCTCTCTCTATTCTATCGTTATTTCCATGGAAAATGTTCAGATGATCTCCATTCCTTAGTTCCACCAGTTCAGACCTTTACAGCTAAGTCTCTCTCTACTCTATCGTTATTTCCATGGAAAATGTTCTGCCTCTATCGTTATTTCCATGGAAAATCAGATGATCTCCATTCCATTCCTCAAGCCTCTCTCTACACTATCGTTTATTTCCATGATCTCCAGTTCAGACCAGTTACAGCTAAGCCTCTCTCTATTCTATCGTTATTTCCATGGAAAATGTTCAGATGATCTCCATTCCTTAGTTCCACCAGTTCAGACCTTTACAGCTAAGCCTCTCTCTACTCTATCGTTATTTCCATGGAAAATGTTCAGATGATCTCCATTCCTTAGTTCCACCAGTTCAGACCTTTCTAACATTCTATCGTTATTTCCATGGAAAATGTTCAGCCTCCATTCTTTAGTTCCACCAGTTCAGACCTTTACAGCTAAGCCTCTCCTTATCATTATTTCCATGGAAAATGATCAGATGAGCTCCATTCCTTAGTTCCACCAGTTCAGACCTTTACAGCTAAGCCTCTCTCTACTCTATCGTTATTTCCATGGAAAATGATCAGATGAGCTCCATTCCTTAGTTCCACCAGTTCAGACCTTTACAGCTAAGCCTCTCTCTATTCTATCGTTATTTCCATGGAAAATGATCAGATGATCTCCATTCCTTAGTTCCACCAGTTCAGACCTTTACAGCTAAGCCTCTCTCTATTCTATCGTTATTTCCATGGAAAATGATCAGATGATCTCCATTCCTTAGTTCCACCAGTTCAGACCTTTACAGCTAAGCCTCTCTCACTCTATCGTTATTTCCATGGAAAATGTTCAGATGATCTCCATTCCTTAGTTCCACCAGTTCAGACCTTTACAGCTAAGCTAGGACATTCTATCGTTATTTCCATGGAAATGACCTCCATTCCTTAATTCCACCAGATGATTCTCCATTCCTTCAGTTCCATTCCAGTTCAGAGACCTTTACAGCTAAGCCTCTCTCTATTCTATCGTTATTTCCATGGAAAATGTTCAGATGATCTCCATTCCTTAGTTCCACCAGTTCAGACCTTTACAGCTAAGCCTCTCTCTATTCTATCGTTATTTCCATGGAAAATGATCAGATGATCTCTCCATTCCTTAGTTCCACCAGTTCAGACCTTTACAGCTAAGCCTCTCTCTACTCTATCGTTATTTCCATGGAAAATGTTCAGATGATCTCCATTCCTTAGTTCCACCAGTTCAGACCTTTACAGCTAAGCCTCTCTCTATTCTATCGTTATTTCCATGGAAAATGATCAGATGAGCTCCATTCCTTAGTTCCACCAGTTCAGACCTTTACAGCTAAGCCTCTCTCTATTCTATCGTTATTTCCATGGAAAATGTTCAGATGAGCTCCATTCCTTAGTTCCACCAGTTCAGACCTTTACAGCTAAGCTCTCTCTTTCTATCGTTATTTCCATTGAAAATGATCAGATGATCTCCATTCCTTAGTTCCACCAGTTCAGACCTTTACAGCTAAGCCTCTCTCTACTCTATCGTTATTTCCATGGAAAATGTTCAGATGATCTCCATTCCTTAGTTCCACCAGTTCAGACCTTTACAGCTAAGCCTCTCTCTACTCTATCGTTATTTCCATGGAAAATGTTCAGATGATCTCCATTCCTTAGTTCCACCAGTTCAGACCTTTGCTAAGCCTCTCTCCATTCTATCGTTATTTCCATGGAAAATGATCAGATGATCTCCATTCCTTAGTTCCACCAGTTCAGACCTTTACAGCTAAGCCTCTCTCTACTCTATCGTTATTTCCATGGAAAATGATCAGATGATCTCCATTCCTTAGTTCCACCAGTTCAGACCTTTACAGCTAAGCCTCTCTCTATTCTATCGTTATTTCCATGGAAAATGTTCAGATGAGCTCCATTCCTTAGTTCCACTAGTTCAGACCTTTACAACTAAGCCTCTCTATTCTATCGTTATTTCCATGGAAAATGTTCATGATCTCCATTCCTTAGTTCCACCAGTTCAGACCTTTACAGCTAAGCCTCTCTCTATTCTATCGTTATTTCCATGGAAAATGATCAGATGATCTCCATTCTTAGAGTTCAGACCTTTACAGCTAAGCCTCTCTATTCTATCGTTATTTCCATGGAAAATGTTCAGATTCCATTCCTTAGTTCCACCAGTTCAACCTTTACAGCTAAGCCTCTCTCTACTCTATCGTTATTTCCATGGAAAATGTTCAGATGATCTCCATTCAGGGGTTCCACCAGTTCAGACCTTTACAGCTAAGCCTCTCTCAGTATTCTATCGTTATTTCCATGGAAAATGTTCAGATGACCTCCATTCCTTAGTTCCACCAGTTCAGACCTTTACAGCTAAGCCTCTCTCTATTCTATCGTTATTTCCATGGAAAATGTTCAGATGATCTCCATTTTTAGTTCCACCAGTTCAGACCTTTACAGCCTCTCTACCCAGTTATTTCCATGGAAAAGACACTCCATTCCTTAGTTCAAGACCCTCTCTCTCTATTCTATCGTTATTTCCATGGAAAATGTTCAGATGATCTCCATTCCTTAGTTCCACCAGTTCAGACCTTTACAGCTAAGCCTCTCTCACATCTCTATCGTTATTTCCATGGAAAATGTTCAGATTCTCCATTCCTTAGTTCCACCAGTTCAGACCTTTACAGCTAAGCCTCTCTCTATTCTATCTATCGTTATTTCCATGGAAAATGTTCAGATGATTCTCCAGCTAATTCAGATGATCTCCATGCCTTTAGCTAAGCCTCTCTCTATTCTATCGTTATTTCCATGGAAAATTCAGATGACATTCCTTAGTTTACCAGTTCAGACCTTTACTCTAAGCCTCTCTATTCTATCGTTATTTCCATGGAAAATGTTCAGATGATCTCCATTCCTTAGTTCCACCAGTTCAGACCTTTACAGCTAAGCCTCTCTCTATTCTATCGTTATTTCCATGGAAAATGTTCAGATGATCTCCATTCTTAGTTCCACCAGTTCAGACCTTTACCTAAGCTCTCTCTATTCTATCGTTATTTCCATGGAAAATGACAGATGATCTCCATTCCTTAGTTCCACCAGTTCAGACCTTTACAGCTAAGCCTCTCTCTATTCTATCGTTATTTCCATGGAAAATGTTCAGATGAGCTCCATCCTTATTTTAGTTCCACCAGTTCAGACCTTTACAGCCATGGCCTCTCTCTACTCTATCGTTATTTCCATGGAAAATGTTCAGATGATCTCCATTCCTTAGTTCCACCAGTTCAGACCTTTTACAGCTAAGCCTCTCTCTATTCTATCGTTATTTCCATGGAAAATGTTCAGATGATCTCCATTCCTTAGTTCCACCCAGTTCAGACCTTTACAGCTAAGCCTCTCTCTATTCTATCGTTATTTCCATGGAAAATGGAAAATGTTCAGACCTTTGCTAAGCTCTATCGTTATTTCCATGAAAATTATGATCTTCCACACAGTTCAGACCTTTACAGCTTAAGCCTCTCTCTACTCTATCATTATTTCCATGGAAAATGATCAGATGATCTCCATTCCTTAGTTCCACCAGTTCAGACCTTTACAGCTAAGCCTCTCTATTCTATCGTTATTTCCATGGAAAATGTTCAGATGACCTCCATTCTTAGTTCCACCAGTTCCTTTACAGCTAGTTCTATCATTTCCATGGAAAAGTTCAGACACGGTTCCACCAGTTCAGACCTTTACTAAGCCTCTCTCTACTCTATCGTTATTTCCATGGAAAATGTTCAGATGATCTCCATTCCTTAGTTCCACCAGTTCAGACCTTTACAGCTAAGACTCTCTTTCTATCGTTATTTCCATGGAAAATGTTCAGATGATCTCCATAGTTCCACCAGTTCAGACCTTTACAGCTAAGCCTCTTCTATTCTATCCAGAAAATGATCATGATCTCCATTCCTTAGTTGCAGTTCAGACAATCCTCTCTATTCTATCGTTATTTCCATGGAAAATGTTCAGATGATCTCCATTCCTTAGTTCCACCAGTTCAGACCTTTACAGCTAAGACTCTTTATTCTATCGTTATTTCCATGGAAAATGTTCAGATGATCTCCATTCCTTAGTTCCACCAGTTCAGACCTTTACAGCTAAGCCTCTCTCTATTCTATCGTTATTTCCATGGAAATGTTCAGATGATCTCCATTTTTAGTTCCAGTTCAGTTACAGACCTTTCTATTCTATCGTTATTTCCATGGAAAATGTTCAGATGACTTCCATTGAGGTTCCACCAGTTCAGACTCTCTACTCTATCGTTATTTCCATGGAAAATGTTCAGATCAGGATCCATTCCATTCCATGGCCAGTTCAGACCTTTGTTCTCTACTTTATTTCCAAAATGTTCAGATCTCCATTTTAGTTCCACCAGTTCAGACCTTTACAGCTAAGCCTCTCTCTACTATTCTATCGTTATTTCCATGGAAAATTCTCAGATGATCTCCATTCCTTAGTTCACCAGTTCAGACCTTTACAGCTAAGCCTCTCTCTATTCTATCGTTATTTCCATGGAAAATGTTCAGATGATCTCCATTCTTTAGTTCCACCAGTTCAGACCTTTACAGCTAAGCCCTCTCTACTATCATTCTTTCCATTATTTCATGGAATCCATTCCATAGTTCAACTTTCAGCTCCATTCCTTCTTCGTTAGTTCAGGACAGCTATTTTAGCCAGTTCTAGTCTATCATTATTTATTTCCATGGAAAATGTTCAGATGATCTCCATTCCTTAGTTCCACCAGTTCAGACCTTTACAGCTAAGCCTCTCTCTATTCTATCGTTATTTCCATGGAAAATGTTCAGATGATCTCCATTCCTTAGTTCCACCAGTTCAGACCTTTAGGCTAAGCCTCTCTATTCTATCGTTATTTCCATGGAAAATGTTCAGATGAGCTCCATTCCTTAGTTCCACCAGTTCAGACCTTTACAGCTAAGCCTCTCTCTACTCTATCGTTATTTCCATGGAAAATGTTCAGATGAGCTCCATTCCTGCGTTCCACCAGTTCAGAACGGTATTCCTCTAGTTATTTCCATGGAAAATGTTCTCTCAGTAGTTCTATCGTCTATTCTATCGTTATTTCCATGGAAAATGTTCAGATGATCTCCATTCCTTAGTTCCACCAGTTCAGACCTTTTACAGCTAAGCCTCTCTCTATTCTATCGTTATTTCCATGGAAAATGTTCAGATGAGCTCCATTCCTTAGTTCCACCAGTTCAGACCTTTACAGCTAAGCCTCTCTCTATTCTATCGTTATTTCCATGGAAAATGTTCAGATGATTCTCCATTCGTTATTTTCCATTTAGTTCCACCAGTTCAGACCTTTACAGCTAAGCCTTCATTCTATCGTTATTTCCATGGAAAATGTTCAGATGACCTCCATTTTTTAGTTCAGTTCAGACCTTTACAGCTAAGCCTCTCTCTTTTCTATCGTTATTTCCATGGAAAATGTTCAGATGATCTCCATTCCTTAGTTCCACCAGTTCAGACCTTTACAGCTAAGCCTCTCTCTATTCTATCGTTATTTCCATGGAAAATGTTCAGATGAGCTCCATTCCTTAGTTCCACCAGTTCAGACCTTTACAGCTAAGCCTCTCTCTATTCTATCGTTATTTCCATGGAGAATGTTCAGATGAGCTCCATTCCTTAGTTCCACCAGTTCAGACCTTTACAGCTGATATTGAAAATGTTCAGATGATCTCCATTCTAGTTCGAACCTTTATCGTTATTTCCATGGAAAATGTTCAGATGATCTCCATTCCTTAGTTCCACCAGTTCAGACCTTTACAGCTAAGCCTCTCTATTCTATCGTTATTTCCATGGAAAATGTTCAGATGAGCTCCATTCCTTAGTTCCACCAGTTCAGACCTTTACAGCTAAGCCTCTCTCTATTCTATCGTTATTTCCATGGAAAATGTTCAGATGACCTCCATTCCTTAGTTCCACCAGTTCAGACCTTTTACAGCTAAGCCTCTCTATTCTATCGTTATTTCCATGGAAAATGTTCAGATGATCTCCATTCCATAGTTCCACCAGTTCAGACCTTTACACCTAGGTTCCACCAGTTCAGACCTTTACAGCTAAGCCTCTCTCTATTCTATCGTTATTTCCATGGAAAATGTTCAGATGAGCTCCATTCCTTAGTTCCACCAGTTCAGACCTTTACAGCTAAGCCTCTCTCTCTATTCTATCGTTATTTCCATGGAAAATGTTCAGATGAGCTCCATTCCTTAGTTCCACCAGTTCAGACCTTTACAATAAGCCTCTCTCTATTCTATCGTTATTTCCATGGAAAATATTCATGATCCATTCCTTAGTTCCACCAGTTCAGACCTTTACAGCTAAGCCTCTCTCTATTCTATCGTTATTTCCATGGAAAATGTTCAGATGATCTCCATTCCTTAGTTCCACCAGTTCAGACCTTTATTCAGCTAAGCCTCTCTCTATTCTATCGTTATTTCCATGGAAAATGTTCAGATGAGCTCCATTCCTTAGTTCCACCAGTTCAGACCTTTACAGCTAAGCCTCTTACTATTCTATCGTTATTTCCATGGAAAATGTTCAGATGAGCTCCATTCCCTAGTTCCACCAGTTCAGACCTTTACAGCTAAGCCTCTCTCTATTCTATCGTTATTTCCATGGAAAATGTTCAGATGATCTCCATTCCTTAGTTCCACCAGTTCAGACCTTTACAGCTAAGCCTCTCTACATTCTATCGTTATTTCCATGGAAAATGTTCAGATGACCTCCATTCCTTAGTTCCACCAGTTCAGACCTTTACAGCTAAGCCTCTCTCTATTCTATCGTTATTTCCATGGAAAATATTCAGATGATCTCCATTCCTTACTTCCACCAGTTCAGACCTTTACAGCTAAGCCTCTCTCTACTCTATCATTATTTCCTTGGAAAATGATCAGATGATCTCCATTCCTTAGTTCCACCAGTTCAGACCTTTACAGCTAAGCCTCTCTCTATTCTATCGTTATTTCCATGGAAAATGTTCAGATGAGCTCCATTCCTTAGTTCCACCAGTTCAGACCTTTACAGCTAAGCCTCTCTCTATTCTATCGTTATTTCCATGGAAAATGTTCAGATGAGCTCCATTCCATAGTTCCACCAGTTCAGACCTTTACAGCTAAGCCTCTCTCTATTCTATCGTTATTTCCATGGAAAATGTTCAGGATGCTAAGCTCTCATTCCTTATTTTTCCAGTTCAGACCTTTACAGTTCAGACCTTTAAGCCTCTCTCTATTCTATCGTTATTTCCATGGAAAATGTTCAGATGATCTCCATTCCTTAGTTCCACCAGTTCAGACCTTTACAGCTAAGCCTCTCTATTCTATCGTTATTTCCATGGAAAATGTTTCAGATGATCTCCATTCCTTAGTTCCACCAGTTCAGACCTTTACAGCTAAGCCCTCTCTATTCTATCATTATTTCCATGGAAAATGTTCAGATGAGCTCCATTCCTTAGTTCCACCAGTTCAGACCTTTACAGCTAAGCCTCTCTACATTCTATCGTTATTTCCATGGAAAATGTTCAGATGACCTCCATTCCTTAGTTCCACCAGTTCAGACCTTTACAGCTAAGCCTCTCTCTATTCTATCGTTATTTCCATGGAAAATGTTCGATGATCTCCATTCTTTTTAGTTCCACCAGTTCAGACCTTTACAGCTAAGCCTCTCTCTATTCTATCGTTATTTCCATGGAAAATGTTCAGATGAGCTCCATTCCTTAGTTCCACCAGTTCAGACCTTTACAGCTAAGCCTATCTCTATTCTATCATTCTATCGTTATTTCCATGGAAAATGTTCAGATGATTTCCATTCCTTAGTTCCACCAGTTCAGACCTTTTACAGCTAAGCCTCTCTCTATTCTATCGTTATTTCCATGGAAAATGTTCAGATGATCTCCATTCCTTAGTTCCACCAGTTCAGACCTTTACAGCTAAGCCTCTCTCTCTACTCTATCGTTATTTCCATGGAAAATGTTCAGATGAGCTCCATTCCTTAGTTCCACCAGTTCAGACCTTTTACAGCTAAGCCTCTACATTTATCGTTATTTCCATGGAAAATGTTCAGATGACCTCCATTCCTTACTCTGTCGTTCCACCAGTTCACCTCCACCTTTACAGCTAAGCCTCTCTCTATTCTATCGTTATTTCCATGGAAAATGTTCAGATGAGCTCCATTTCCTTAGTTCAACCAGTTCAGACCTTTTACAGCTAAGCCTCTCTCTATTCTATCGTTATTTCCATGGTTCAAGATCTCCAATGTTCAGATGAGCTCCATTCCTTAGTTCCATCCTAGTTCACCAGTTATTTTAGAGCTAAGCTTCTCTCTATTCTATCGTTATTTCCATGGAAAATGTTCAGATGATCTCCATTCCTTAGTTCCACCAGTTCAGACCTTTACAGCTAAGCCTCTCTCTATTCTATCGTTATTTCCATGGAAAATGTTCAGATGACTCCATTCCTTAGTTCCACCAGTTCAGACCTTTACAGCTAAGCCTCTCTCTATTCTATCGTTATTTCCATGGAAATGTTCAGATGACCTCCATTCCTTAGTTCCACCAGTTCAGACCTTTACAGCTAAGCCTCTCTCTATTCTATCGTTATTTCCATGGAAAATGTTCAGATGATCTCCATTCCTTAGTTCCACCAGTTCAGACCTTTACAGCTAAGCCTCTCTCTATTCTATCGTTATTTCCATGGAAATGTTCAGATGAGCTCCATTCCTTAGTTCCACCAGTTCAGACCTTTACAGCTAAGCCTCTCTCTATTCTATCATTATTTCCATGGAAAATGTTCAGATGAGCTCCATTTCCATAGTTCCACCAGTTCAGACCTTTGCTAAGCTAAGCCTCTCTATTCTATCATTATTTCCATGGAAAATGTTCAGATGATCTCCATTCTTTTTAGTTCCACCAGTTCAGACCTTTACAGCTAAGCCTCTCTACATTCTATCGTTATTTCCATGGAAAATGTTCAGATGACCATTTCCTTCCATTCCTTAGTTTCGTTATTTCCATGGAAAAGTTCGAGACCTTTACAGCTAAGCCTCTCTCTATTCTATCGTTATTTCCATGGAAAATATTCCAGATGAGCTCCATTCCTTAGTTCACCAGTTCAGACATTTTCAGCTAAGCCTCATTCTATTTATTTCTATGGAAAATGTTCAGATGACCTCCATTCCTAGTTCCACCAGTTAAGACCTTTACAGCTAAGCCTCTCTCTATTCTATCGTTATTTCCATGGAAAATGTTCAGATGAGCTCCATTCCTTAGTTCCACCAGTTCAGACCTTTACACTAAGCCTCTCTCTATTCTATCGTTATTTCCATGGAAAATGTTCAGATGAGCTCCATTCCATAGTTCCACCAGTTCCTTTTAAGCCTCTCATTCTATCATTTCCATGGCTTTTCAGATCTCCATTTAGTTCCACCAGTTCGAACCTTTACAGCTAAGCCTCTCTCTATTCTATCGTTATTTCCATGGAAAATGTTCAGATGATCTCCATTCCTTAGTTCCACCAGTTCAGACCTTTACAGCTAAGCCTCTCTACATTCTATCGTTATTTCCATGGAAAATGTTCAGATGAGCTCCATTCCTTAGTTCCACCAGTTCAACCTTTACAGCTAAGCCTCTCAGTAGTCTATCGTTATTTCCATGGAAAATGTTCAGATGAGCCTCCATTCCTTAGTTCCACCAGTTCAGACCTTTCAGCATCTCTCTTATCGTTATTTCCACAGATGTTCAGACCTAGTTCACCAGTTCAGACCTTTACTATAGCCTCGCTCTACTCTATCGTTATTTCCATGGAAAATGTTCAGATGAGCTCCATTCCTTAGTTCCACCAGTTCAGACCTTTACAGCTAAGCCTCTCTCTATTCTATCGTTATTTCCATGGAAAATGTTCAGATGAGCTCCATTCCATAGTTCCACCAGTTCAGACCTTTACAGCTAAGGACATTTATCCCGTTATTTCCATGGAAAATCATTTTTCCATGGAAAATATTGACCTCCATTCCTTAGTTCCACCAGTTCAGACCTTTACAGCTAAGCCTCTCTCTATTCTATCGTTATTTCCATGGAAAAAATGTTCAGATGATCTCCATTCCTTAGTTCCACCAGTTCAGACCTTTACAGCTAAGCCTCTCACTATTCTATCGTTATTTCCATGGAAAATGTTCAGATGATCTCCATTCCTTAGTTCCACCAGTTCAGACCTTTACAGCTAAGCCTCTCTCTTCTTCTATCGTTATTTCCATGGAAAATGTTCAGATGATCCATTCCTTAGTTCCACCAGTTCAGACCTTTACAGCTAAGCCTCTCTCTATTCTATCATTATTTCCATGGAAAATGTTCAGATGAGCTCCATTCCATAGTTCCACCAGTTCAGACCTTTTACAGCTAAGCCTCTCTCTCTATCGTTATTTCCTCTATCGTTATTTCCATGGAAAATGTTCAGATGAGCTCCATTCCTTAGTTCCACCAGTTCAGACCTTTTACAGCTAGACCTCTCTCTATTCTATCGTTATTTCCATGGAAAATGTTTCAGATGATTCCATTCCTTAGTTCCACCAGTTCAGACCTTTACAGCTAAGCCTCTCTCTATTCTATCGTTATTTCCATGGAAAATGTTCAGATGATCTCCATTCCTTAGTTCCACCAGTTCCTAAGACGTTATTTTACAGCTAAGCCTCTCTCTATTCTATCGTTATTTCCATGGAAAATGTTCAGATCTTCTCCATTCCTTAGTTCCACCAGTTCAGACCTTTACAGCTAAGCCTCTCTCTATTCTATCGTTATTTCCATGGAAAATGTTCAGATGATCTCCATTCCTTAGTTCCACCAGTTCAGACCTTTACAGCTAAGCCTCTCTATTCTATCGTTATTTCCATGGAAAATGTCAGATGAGCTCCATTCCTTAGTTCCACCAGTTCAGAATCTTTACAGCTAAGCCTCTCTCTATTCTATCGTTATTTCCATGGAAAATGTTCAGATGATCTCCATTCCTTAGTTCCACCAGTTCAGACCTTTACAGCTAAGCCTCTCTCTATTCTATCGTTATTTCCATGGAAAATGTTCAGATGAGCTCCATTCCTTAGTTCCACCAGTTTCAGACCTTTACAGCTAAGCCTCTACATTCTATCGTTATTTCCATGGAAAATCGTCAGATGAGCTCCATTCCTTGGAAAGACCTTTACAGCTGATGAGCTCCGTTATTTCCATGGAAAATTCAGATGTTCTAGTTCCACCAGTTCAGACCTTTTACTGATAAGCCTCTCTCTATTCTATCGTTATTTCCATGGAAAATGTTCAGATGACCTCCATTCCTTAGTTCCACTAGTTCAGACCTTTACAGCTAAGCCTCTCTCTATTCTATCATTATTTCCATGGAAAATGTTCAGATGAGCTCAATCTTAGTTCCACCAGTTCAGACTCATAGGAAAGCCTCTCTCTATTCTATCGTTATTTCCATGGAAAATGTTCAGATGAGCTCCATTCCTTAGTTCCACCAGTTCAGACCTTTACAGCTAAGCCTCTCTCTTTCTATCGTTATTTCCATGGAAAATGTTCAGATGATCTCCATTCCTTAGTTCCACCAGTTCAGACCTTACAGCTAAGCCTCTCTCTCTATCGTTATTTCCATGGAAAATGTTCAGATGAGGCTCCATTCCTTAGTTCACCAGTTCAGACCTTTACAGCTAAGCCTCTCTATTCTATCGTTATTTCCATGGAAAATGTTCAGATGAGCTCCATTCTTAGTTCCACCAGTTCAGACCCTTTACAGCTAAGCCTCTCTCTATTCTATCGTTATTTCCATGGAAAATGTTCAGATGAGCTCCATTCCATAGTTCCACCAGTTCAGACCTTTACAGCTAAGCCTCTCTCTATTCTATCGTTATTTCCATGGAAAATGTTCAGATGAGCTCCATTCCTTAGTTCCACCAGTTCAGACCTTTATGCTAAAGCTCTCTCTATTCTATCGTTATTTCCATGGAAAATGTTCAGATGAGCTCCATTCCTTAGTTCCACCAGTTCAGACCTTTACAGCTAAACCTCTCTCTACTCTATCGTTATTTCCATGGAAAAGTTCAGATGACCTCCATTCCTTAGTTCCCACCAGTTCAGACCTTTACAGCTAAGCCTCTCTCTATTCTATCGTTATTTCCATGGAAAATGTTCAGATGAGCTCCATTCCTTAGTTCCACCAGTTCAGACCTTTACAGCTAAGCCTCTCTACATTCTATCGTTATTTCCATGGAAAATGTTCAGATGAGCTCCATTCCTTAGTTCCACCAGTTCAGACCTTTACAGCTAAGCCTCTCTCTATTCTATCGTTATTTCCAAGGAAAATATTCAGATGAGCTCCATTCCTTAGTTCCACCAGTTCAGACCTTTACAGCTAAGTCTCTCTCTACTCTATCGTTGTTCCCTCAGATGATACATTCTACCAGTTCAGACCTTTCAGCTAAGCCTCTCTATTCTATCGTTATTTCCATTGAAAATGATCAGATGAGCTCCATTCCTTAGTTCCACCAGTTCAGACCTTGCAGCTAAGCCTCTCTCTATTCTATCGTTATTTCCATGGAAAATGTTTAGATGAGCTCCATTCCTTAGTTCCACCAGTTCAGACCACAGCCCCTAAGCCCTCTCTATTCTATCGTTATTTCCATGGAAAATATTCAGATGATCTCCATTCCTTAGTTCCACCAGTTCAGACCCTAAGCCTTCTCTACTCATCGTTAGTATGGAAAATGCAGACAAGCCCATTCCATAGTTCCACCAGTTCAGACCTTTACAGCTCTATTGTATCATTATTTCGTTGGAAAAAATGATCAGATGATCTCCATTCCTTGGTTCCACCAGTTCAGACCTTTACAGCTAAGCCTCTCTCTTCCTATCGTTATTTCCATGGAAAATGTTCAGATGAGCTCATTCCTTAGTTCCACCAGTTCAGATCTTTACAGCTAAACCTCTCTCTACTCTATCGTTATTTCCATGGAAAATGTTCAGATGATCTCCATTCCATAGTTCCACCAGTTCAGACCTTTACAGCTAAGCCTCTCTCTATTGTATCGTTATTTCCATGGAAAATGATCAGATGAGCTCCATTCCTTAGTTCCACCAGTTCAGACCTTTACAGCTAAGCCTCTCTCTATTCTATCGTTATTTCCATGGAAAATGTTCAGATGAGCTCCATTCCATAGTTCCACCAGTTCAGACCTTTACAGCTAAGCCTCTCTCTACTCTATCGTTATTTCCATGGAAAATGATCGGATGAGCTCCATTCCTTAGTTCCACCAGTTCAGACCTTTAGCTAAGCCTCTCTCTATTCTATCGTTATTTCCATGGAAAATGTTCAGATGAGCTCCATTTCCTTAGTTCCACCAGTTCAGACCTTTACAGCTAAACCTCTCATTCTATCGTTATTTCCATGGAAAATGTTCCACCGGTTCAGATGAGCCTCTCTCTCCATTCCATAGTTCCACCAGTTCAGACCTTTACAGCTAAGCCTCTCTCTATTCTATCGTTCCAGATTTCTATTTATCGATGAGCTCCATTCCATAGTTCCACCAGTTCAGACCTTTACAGCTAAGCCTCTCTATTCTATCGTTATTTCCATGGAAAATGTTCAGATGATCTCCATTCCTTAGTTCCACCAGTTCAGACCTTTACAGCTAAGCCTCTCTCTATTCTATCGTTATTTCCATGGAAAATGTTCAGATGAGCTCCATTCCTTAGTTCCACCAGTTCAGACCTTTTACAGCTAAGCCTCTCTCTATTCTATCGTTATTTCCATGGAAAATGTTCAGATGAGCTCCATTCCTTAGTTCACCAGTTCAGACCTTTACAGCTAAGCCTCTCTCTATTCTATCGTTATTTCCATGGAAAATGTTCAGATGAGCTCCATTCCTTAGTTCCACCAGTTCAGACCTTTACATCTAAGCCTCTCTCTATTCTATCGTTATTTCCATGAAAATGTTCAGATGAGCTCCATTCCTTAGTTCCACCAGTTCAGACCTACAGCTAAGCCTCTCTCTATTGTATCGTTATTTCCATGGAAAATGTTCAGATGAGCTCCATTCCTTAGTTCCACCAGTTCAGACCTTTACAGCTAAGCCTCTCTCTATTCTATCGTTATTTCCATGGAAAATGTTCAGATGAGCTCCATTCCATAGTTCCACCAGTTCAGACCTTTACAGCTAAGCCTCTCTCTATTCTATCATTATTTCCATGGAAAATGTTCAGATGAGCTCCAATCCCTAGTTCCACCAGTTCAGATCTTTATAGCTAAGCCTCTCTCTACTCTATCGTTATTTCCATGGAAAATGTTCAGATGAGCTCCATTCCTTAGTTCCACCAGTTCAGACCTTTACAGCTAAGCCTCTCTCTATTCTATCGTTATTTCCATGGAAAATGTTCAGATGAGCTCCATTCCTTAGTTCCACCAGTTCAGACCTTTACAGCTAAGCCTCTCTCTATTCTATCGTTATTTCCATGGAAAATGTTCAGATGAGCTCCATTCCTTAGTTCCACCAGTTCAGATCTTTACAGCTAAGCCTCTCTCTATTCTATCGTTATTTCCATGGAAAATGTTCAGATGAGCCTCATTCCAGTTCACCAGTTCAGACCTTTACAGCTAAGCTCTCTCTATTCTATCGTTATTTCCATGGAAAATGTTCAAGATGGATCTCCAGTTCACCAGTTCAGACCTTTACAGCTAAGCCTCTCTGCTCTATCGTTATTTCCATGGAAAATGTTCAGATGAGCTCCATTCCTTAGTTTCACCAGTTCAGACCCCCAGCTAAGCCTCTCTCTATTCTATCGTTATTTCCATGGAAAATGTTCTGATGACCTCCATTCCATTCAGACCTTTAGTTCCATCGTTATTTCCATGGAAAATGTTCAGATGACCTCCTTTCACCAGTTCAGACCTAAGCCCTCTCTATTCTATCGTTATTTCCATGGAAAATGTTCAGATGAGCTCCATTCCTTAGTTCCACCAGTTCAGACCTTTACATCTAAGCCTCTCTCTATTCTATCGTTATTTCCATGGAAAATGTTCAGATGAGCTCCATTCCTTAGTTCCACCAGTTCAGACCTTTACAGCTAAGCCTCTCTATTTCTATTCGTTATTTCCATGGAAAATTTCAGATGAGCTCATTCCTTGGTTCCAAAGACCTTTCAGATGAGCTCCATTGTTTCATGGAAAATGTTCAGAGTTCCTTAGTTCCAGTTCCAGACCTTTGCAGCTAAGCCTCTCTCTATTCTATCGTTATTTCCATGGAAAATGTTCAGATGAGCTCCATTCCTTAGTTCCACCAGTTCAGACCTTTACAGCTAAGCCTCTCTCTATTCTATCGTTATTTCCATGGAAAATGTTCAGATGAGCTCCATTCCTTAGTTCCACCAGTTCAGACCTTTACATCATTATTTCCTGGAAAAGTTCCTCTCTCTATTCTATCTTGGTTCCAACATTTTAATTTCCATGTTATTTCCAAATGTTGATGAGCTCCATTCTTAGTTCCACCAGTTCAGACCTTTACAGCTAAGCCTCTCTCTATTCTATCGTTATTTCCATGGAAAATGTTCAGATGATCTCCATTCTTTTCACCAGTTCAGACCTTTAAGCAAAGCCTCTCTCTATTCTATCGTTATTTCCATGGAAAATGTTCAGATGAGCTCCATTCCTTAGTTCCACCAGTTCAGACCTTTACAGCTAAGCCTCTCTCTATTCTATCGTTATTTCCATGGAAAATGTTCAGATGACCTCCATTCCTTAGTTCCACCAGTTCAGACCTTTACAGCTAAGCCTCTCTCTATTCTATCGTTATTTCCATGGAAAATGTTCAGATGAGCTCCATTCCCATAGTTCCACCAGTTCAGACCTTTCCACCAGTTCAGCTAAGCCTCTCTCTATTCTATCGTTATTTCCATGGAAAATGTTCAGATGAGCTCCATTCCTTAGTTCCACCAGTTCAGACCTTTACAGCTAAGCCTCTCTCTATTCTATCGTTATTTCCATGGAAAATGTTCAGATGAGCTCCATTCCTTAGTTCCACCAGTTCAGACCTTTTACAGCTAAGCCTCTCTATTCTATCGTTATTTCCATGGAAATGTTCAGATGACCTCCATTCCTTAGTTCCACCAGTTCAGCTAAGCCTCTCTCTATTCTATCGTTATTTCCATGGAAAATGTTCTAGATGACCTCTCCAGTTCCACCAGTTCAACCTTTGCATCTAAGTTCTATCGTTTTTCCATGGAAAATGTTCAGATGAGCTCCATTCCATAGTTCCACCAGTTCAGACCTTTACTAAGCCTCTCTCTATTCTATCGTTATTTCCATGGAAAATGTTCAGATGAGCTCCATTCCATAGTTCCACCAGTTCAGACCTTTACAGCTAAGCCTCTCTCTATTCTATCATTATTTCCATGGAAAATGTTTCAGATGAGCTCCATTCCTTAGTTCCACCATTTTCACCTTTACAGCTAAGCTCTCTCTATTCTATCGTTATTTCCATGGAAAATGTTCAGATGAGCTCCATTCCTTAGTTCCACCAGTTCAGACCTTTACAGCTAAGCCTCTCTCTATTCTATCGTTATTTCCATGGAAAAATGTTCAGATGAGCTCCATTCCTTAGTTCCACCAGTTCAGACCTTTACAGCTAAGCCTCTCTCTATTCTATCGTTATTTCCATGGAAAATGTTCAGATGAGCTAGTTCCAGTTCGAACCTTAGTTCCATTTCCAGTTCAGAGCTCATTTTCCACAGTTCAAACCTTTACAGATAAACCTCTCTCTATTCTATCGTTATTTCCATGGAAAATGTTCAGATGAGCTCCATTCCTTAGTTCCACCAGTTCAGACCTTTACAGCTAAGCCTCTCTCTATTCTATCGTTATTTCCATGGAAAATGTTCAGATGAGCTCCATTCCTTAGTTCCACCAGTTCAGACCTTTACAGCTAAGCCCTCTCTATTCTATCGTTATTTCCATGGAAAATGTTCAGATGATCTCCATTCCTTAGGTTCCACTTAGTTCAGACCTTTACAGCTAAGCCTCTCTCTTCTCTATCGTTATTTCCATGGAAAATGTTCAGATGAGCTCCATTCCTTAGTTCCACCAGTTCAGACCTTTACAGATAAGCCTCTCTCTGCTTATCGTTATTTCCATGGAAAATGTTCAGATGAGCTCCATTCCTTAGTTCCACCAGTTCAGACCTTTACAGCTAAGCCTCTCTCTATTCTATCGTTATTTTCCATGGAAAATGTTCAGAGCTCCAGCTCCAGTTCCAACCTTTTAAGTTCCATCGTTATTTCCAGTTCAGATGAGCTCATTCCTTAGTTTTTCAGACTTTTTAAGCCTCTCTCTATTCTATCGTTATTTCCATGGAAAATGTTCAGATGAGCTCCATTCCTTAGTTCCACCAGTTCTAAGACCTTTACAGCTAAGCCTCTCTCTATTCTATCGTTATTTCCATGGAAAAATTAGATGGGCTACATTCTAGTTCCACCAGTTCAGACCTTTTAGCTAAGCTCTCTATTCTATCGTTATTTCCATGGAAAATGTTCAGATGAGCTCCATTCCTTAGTTCCACCAGTTCAGACCTTTACAGCTAAGCCTCTCTATTCTATCGTTATTTCCATGGAAAATGTTCAGATGAGCTCCATTCCTTAGTTCCACCAGTTCAGACCTTTACAGCTAAGCCTCTCTCTATTCTATCGTTATTTCCATGGAAAATGTTCAGATGAGCTCCATTCCTTAGTTCCACCAGTTCAGACCTTTACAGCTAAGCCTCTCTCTATTCTATCGTTATTTCCATGGAAAATGTTCAGATGACCTCCATTCCTTAGTTCCACCAGTTCAGACCTTCCTCTCTCTATTCTATCGTTATTTCCATGGAAAATGTTCAGATGAGCTCCATTCCTTAGTTCCACCAGTTCAGACCTTTACAGCTAAGCCTCTCTCTCTATCTTTATTTCAATATCGTTATTAGTTCCATGGCTAAAATCGTTCCATGGAAAATGACCTCCATTCCTTAGTTCCACCAGTTCAGACCTTTACAGCTAAGCCTCTCTCTATTCTATCGTTATTTCCATGGAAAATGTTCAGATGACCTCCATTCCTTAGTTCCACCAGTTCAGACCTTTTACAGTTCTAAGACCTTTTAAGCCTCTCTCTATTCTATCGTTATTTCCATGGAAAATGTTCAGATGAGCTCCATTCCTTAGTTCCACCAGTTCAGACCTTTACAGATAAGCCTCTCTCTATTCTATCGTTATTTCCATGGAAAATGTTCAGATGAGCTCCATTCCTTAGTTCCACCAGTTCAGACCTTTTACAGATAAGCCCTCTCTATTCTATCGTTATTTCCATGGAAAATGTTCAGATGAGCTCCATTCCTTAGTTCCACCAGTTCAGACCTTTTTACAGTTAAGCCTCTCTCTATTCTATCGTTATTTCCATGGAAAATGTTCAGATGAGCTCCATTCCTTAGTTCCACCAGTTCAGACCTTTACAGCTAAGCCTCTCTCTATTCTATCGTTATTTCCATGGAAAATGTTCAGATGAGCTCCATTCCTTAGTTCCACCAGTTCAGACCTTTACAGCTAAGCCTCTCTATTCTATCGTTATTTCCATGGAAAATTCTATCGTTACCAGTTCAGACCTTTTGGAAAATCGTTCAGATGATGAGCTCCATTCCTTAGTTCCACCAGTTCAGACCTTTACAGCATAAGCCTCTCTACTCTATCGTTATTTCCATGGAAAATGTTCAGATGAGCTCCATTCCTTAGTTCCACCAGTTCAGACCTTTACAGCTAAGCCTCTCTCTATTCTATCGTTATTTCCATGGAAAATGTTCAGATGAGCTCCATTCCTTAGTTCCACCAGTTCAGACCTTTACAGCTAAAGCCTCTCTCTCTATTCTATCGTTATTTCCATGGAAAATGTTCAGATGAGCTCCATTCCTTAGTTCCACCAGTTCAGACCTTTACAGCTAAGCCTCTCTCTATTCTATCGTTATTTCCATGGAAAAATGTTCAGATGAGCTCCATTCCTTAGTTCCACCAGTTCAGACCTTTACAGATAAGTTTCTCTCTATTCTATCGTTATTTCCATGGAAAATGTCTAGATGAGCTCCATTCCTTAGTTCCACCAGTTCAGACCTTTACAGCTAAGCCTCTCTCTATTCTATCGTTATTTCCATGGAAAATGTTCAGATGAGCTCCATTCCTTAGTTCCACCAGTTCAGACCTTTACAGCTAAGCCTCTCTATTCTATCGTTATTTCCATGGAAAATGTTCAGATGAGCTCCATTCCTTAGTTCCACCAGTTCAGACAGCTAAGCCTCTCTCTATTCTATCGTTATTTCCATGGAAAATGTTCAGATGAGCTCCATTCCTTAGTTCCACCAGTTCAGACCTTTACAGCTAAGCCTCTCTCTATCGTTATTTCCATGGAAAATCGTTCAGATTTCCATGGAAAGTTCCACCAGTTCTGATGAACTCCATTCCTCTATCGTTATTTCCATGGAAAATGTTCAGTGAGCTCCATTCCTAGTTACCAGTTCAGACCTTTACAGCTAAGCCTCTCTACTCTATCGTTATTTCCATGGAAAATGTTCAGATGAGCTCCATTCCTTAGTTCCACCAGTTCAGACCTTTACAGCTAAGCCTCTCTCTATTCTATCGTTATTTCCATGGAAAATGTTCAGATGAGCTCCATTCCTTAGTTCCACCAGTTCAGACCTTTACAGCTAAGCCTCTCTATTCTATCGTTATTTCCATGGAAAATGTTCAGATGACCTCCATTCCTTAGTTCCACCAGTTCAGACCTTTACAGCTAAGCCTCTCTCTATTCTATCGTTATTTCCATGGAAAATGTTCAGATGAGCTCCATTCCTGAGTTCACCAGTTCAGACCTTTTACAGATAAGTCTCTCTATTCTATCGTTATTTCCATGGAAAATGTTCAGATGAGCTCCATTCTTAGTTCCACCAGTTCAGACCTAGGCTCATTCCTTTTACCAGTTCAGACCTCTCTCTATTCGTTATTTCCATGGAAAATGTTCAGATGAGCTCCATTCCTTAGTTCCACCAGTTCAGACCTTTACAGCTAAGCCTCTCTCTATTCTATCGTTATTTCCATGGAAAATGTTCTGATGAGATCCATTCCTTAGTTCCACCAGTTCAGACCTTTACAGCTAAGCCTCTCTCTACTTTATCGTTATTTCCATGGAAAATGTTCTGATGACCTCCATTCCTTAGTTCCACCAGTTCAGACATTTACAGCTAAGCCTCTCTCTGCTCTATCGTTATTTCCATGGAAAATATTCTGATGAGCTCCATTCCTTAGTTCCACCAGTTCAGACCTTTACAGCTAAGCTCTCTCTATTCTATCGTTATTTCCTTGGAAATGTTCAGATAACTCCATTCCTTAGTTCCACCAGTTCAGACCTTTACAGCTAAGCCTCTCTCTACTCTATCGTTATTTCCATGGAAAATGTTCAGATGATCCATTCCATTCCAGTTACCTTTACAACCCTTCTCTATTCTATCGTTATTTCCATGGTTCATGAGCTCCCTTAGTTTCAGTTCAGACCTTTACAGATAAGCCTCTCTCTATTCTATCGTTATTTCCATGGAAAATGTTCAGATGAGCTCCATTCTTTAGTTCCACCAGTTCAGACCTTTACAGCTAAGCCTCTCTACTCTATCGTTATTTCCATGGCTAAAAAATGAAAGCTCCATTCAGTTCCTGATTCAGAAATCTCTCTACTCTATCGTTATTTCCATGGAAAAGGTTCAGACCTCCATTTTAGTTCCACCAGTTCAGACCTTTGCCTCTCCTCTCTCTATCGTTATTTCCATGGAAAATGTTCAGATGAGCTCCATTCTTTAGTTCCACCAGTTCAGACCTTTACAGCTAAGCCTCTCTCTATTCTATCGTTATTTCCATGGAAAATGTTCAGATGAGCTCCATTCCTTAGTTCCACCAGTTCAGACCTTTACAGCTAAGCTTCTCTCTATTCTATCGTTATTTCCATGGAAAATGTTCAGATGAGCTCCATTCCTTAGTTCCACCAGTTCAGACCTTTAGCTAAGCCTCTCTCTATTCTATCGTTATTTCCATGGAAAATGTTCAGATGAGCTCCATTCCTTAGTTCCACCAGTTCAGACCTTTACAGCTAAGCCTCTCTCTATTCTATCGTTATTTCCATGGAAAATGTTCAGATGATCTCCATTCCTTACTTCCACCAGTTCAGACCTTTACAGCTAAGCCTCTCTCTATTCTATCGTTATTTCCATGGAAAATGTTCAGATGAGCTCCATTCTTAGTTCCACCAGTTCAGACCTTTACAGCTAAGCCTCTCTCTGTTCTATCGTTATTTCCATGGAAAATGTTCAGATGATCTCATTCCTTAGTTCCACCAGTTCAGACCTTTTCTAAGCCTCTCTATATTCTATCGTTATTTCCATGGAAAATGTTCGGATGAGCTCCATGTTCCACCAGTTCAGACCTTTACAGCTAAGCCTCTCTCTATTCTATCGTTATTTCCATGGAAAATGTTTGACCTCCATTCCTTAGTTCCACCAGTTCAGACCTTTACAGATAAGCCTCTCTCTATTCTATCGTTATTTCCATGGAAAATGTTCAGATGAGCTCCATTCCTTAGTTCCACCAGTTCAGACCTTTACAGCTAAAGCCTCTCTCTATTCTATCGTTATTTCCATGGAAAATGTTCAGATGAGCTCCATTCTTAGTTCCACCAGTTCAGACCTTTACAGCTAAGCCTCTCTCTATTCTATCGTTATTTCCATGGAAAATGTTCAGATGAGCTCCATTCCTTAGTTCCACCAGTTCAGACCTTCCAGGTAAGCCTCTCTCTTCTATCGTTATTTCCATGGAAAATGTTCAGATGAGCTCCATTCCTTAGTTCCACCAGTTCAGACCTTTACATCTAAGCCTCTCTCTATTCTATCGTTATTTCCATGGAAAATGTTCAGAAGCTCCATTCTTTAGTTCCACCAGTTCAGACCTTTACAGCTAAGCCTCTCTCTTTCTATCGTTATTTCCATGGAAAATGTTCAGATGAGCTCCATTCCTTGGTTCCACCAGTTCAGACCTTGGCTTTAAGCCTCTATTCTATCGTTATTTCTGGATGGAAAATGTTCAGATTATTTCCATGGACCAAATGTTCAGATGAGCCTCTCCTATTCCTTATTTCCACCAGTTCAGACCTTAGTTCCACCAGTTACAGCAGCTAAGCCTCTCTCTATTCTATCGTTATTTCCATGGTGGAAAATGTTCAGATGAGCTTCCAATCCTTAGTTCCACCAGTTCAGACTTTTACAGATAAGCCTCTCTCTACTCTATCGTTATTTCAATGGAAAATGTTCAGATGAGCTCCATTCCTTAGTTCCAACAGTTCAGACCTTTACAGCTATGCCTCTCTCTATTCTATCGTTATTTCCATGATGAGCTCCAAATGTTCAGATGAGCCTCTCTCATTCTATCATTATTTCCATTAGACCTCATTCCTTAGTTCCACCAGTTCAGACCTTTACAGCTAAGCCTCTCTCTACATTCTATCGTTATTTCCATGGAAAAATGTTTCAGATGAGCTCCATTCCTTAGTTCCACCAGTTCAGACCTTTACAGCTAAGCCTCTCTCTACGCTATCGTTATTTCCATGGAAAAGGTTCTGATGAACTCCATTCCTTAGTTCCACCAGTTCAGACCTTTACAACTAAGCCTCTCTCTACTCTATCGTTATTTCCATGGAAAATGTTCTGATGACCTCCATTCCTTAGTTCCACCAGTTCAGACCTTTACAGATAAGCCTCTCTCTATTCTATCGTTATTTCCATGGAAAATGTTCAGATGAGCTCCATTCCTTAGTTCCACCAGTTCAGACCTTTACAGCTAAGCCTCTCTCTATTCTATCGTTATTTCCATGGAAAATGTTCAGATGAGCTCCATTCCATAGTTCCACCAGTTCAGACCTTTACAGATAAACTCTCTCTATTCTATCGTTATTTCCATGGAAAATGTTCAGATGAGCTCCATTCCTTAGTTCCACCAGTTCAGACCTTTACAGCCTCTCTCTAAGCCTCTCTCTACTCTATCGTTATTTCCATGGAAAATGTTCAGATGAGCTCCATTCCTTAGTTCCACCAGTTCAGACCTTTACAGCTAAGCCTCTCTCTATTCTATCCATGGAAAATGTTCAGATGAGGGTTCTTAGTTCACCAGTTCAGACCTTTACAGCTAAGCCTCTCTCTACTCTATCGTTATTTCCATGGAAAATGTTCAGATGAGCTCCATTCCTTAGTTCCACCAGTTCAGACCTTTACAGCTAAGACTCTCTCTATTCTATCGTTATTTCCATGGAAAATGTTCAGATGAGCTCCATTCCTTAGTTCCACCAGTTCAGACCATTACAACTAAGCCTCTCTACTCTATCGTTATTTCCATGGAAAATGTTCAGATGAGCTCCATTCTTAGTTCCACCAGTTCAGACCTTTACAGCTAAGCCTCATATTCTATCGTTATTTCCATGGAAAATGTTCAGATGAGCTCCATTCCTTAGTTCCACCAGTTCAGACCTTTACAGCTAAACCTCTCTATTCTATCGTTATTTCCATGGAAAATGTTCAGATGAGCTCCATTCCTTAGTTCCACCAGTTCAGACCTTTACAGCTAAGCCCTCTCTCTATTCTATCGTTATTTCCATGGAAAATGTTCAGATGAGCTCCATTCCTTAGTTCCACCAGTTCAGACCTTTACAGCTAAGCCTCTCTCTACTCTATCGTTATTTCCATGGAAAATGTTCAGATGAGCTCCATTCCTTAGTTCCACCAGTTCAGACCATTTACAGCTAAGCCTCTCTCTCTATTCTATCGTTATTTCCATGGAAAATGTTCAGATGAGCTCCATTCCTTAGTTCCACCAGTTCAGACCTTTACAGCTGGAAAATGTTCGAATGAACTCCCATAGTTCTCTCTACTCTATCGTTATTTCCATGGAAAATGTTCAGATGAGCTCCATTCCTTAGTTCCACCAGTTCAGACCTTTACAGCTAAGCCTCTCTCTATTCTATCGTTATTTCCATGGAAAATGTTCAGATGAGCTCCATTCCTTAGTTCCACCAGTTCAGACCTTTACAGCTAAGCCTCTCTCTATTCTATCGTTATTTCCATGGAAAATGTTCAGATGAGCTCCATTCCTTAGTTCCACCAGTTCAGACTTTTTAGCTAAGCCTCTCTCTACTCTATCGTTATATCCATGGAAAATGTTCAGATGAGCTCCATTCCTTAGTTCCACCAGTTCAGACCTTTACAGCTAAGCCTCTTTCTACTCTATCGTTATTTCCATGGAAAATGTTCAGATGAGCTCCATTCCTTACTTCCACCAGTTCAGACCTTTATTCCAGCTAAGCCTCTCTCTATTCTATCGTTATTTCCATGAAAATGTTCCAGATGAGCTCCATTCCTTAGTTCCACCAGTTCAGACCTTTACAGCTAAGCCTCTCTCTATTCTATCGTTATTTCCATGGAAAATGTTCAGATGAGCTCCATTCTTAGTTCCACCAGTTCAGACATTTACAGCTAAGCCTCTCTCTACTCTATCGTTATTTCCATGGAAAAATGTTCAGATGAGCTCCATTCCTTAGTTCCACCAGTTCAGACCTTTACAACTAAGCCTCTCTCTACTCTATCGTTATTTCCATGGAAAAGGTTCTGATGACCTCCATTCCTTAGTTCCACCAGTTCAGACCTTTACAGCTAAGCCACTCTCTATTCTATCGTTATTTCCATGAAAATGTTCAGATGAGCTCCATTCCTTTTAGTTCCACCAGTTCAGACCTTTACAGGTAAGCCTCTCTCTACTCTATCGTTATTTCCATGGAAAATGTTCAGATGAGCTCCATTCCTTAGTTCCACCAGTTCAGACCTTTACAGCTAAGCCTCTCTCTATTCTATCGTTATTTCCATGGAAAATGTTCAGATGAGCTCATTCCTTAGTTCCACCAGTTCAGACCTTTACAGCTAAGCCTCTCTCTATTCTATCGTTATTTCCATGGAAAATGTTCAGATGAGCTCCATTCCTTAGTTCTTCAGACCTAGCCTCTCTCTCTATCGTTATTTCCATGGAAAATGTTCAGATGAGCTCCATTCCTTAGTTCCACCAGTTCAGACCTTTACAGCTAAGCCTCTCTCTACTCTATCGTTATTTCCATGGAAAATGTTCTGATGAGCTCCATTCCTTAGTTCCACCAGTTCAGACCTTTACAGCTAAGCCTCTCTCTATTCTATCGTTATTTCCATGGAAAATGTTCAGATGAGCTCCATTCCTTAGTTCCACCAGTTCAGACCTTTACAGCTAAGCCTCTCTCTATTCTATCGTTATTTCCATGGAAAATGTTCAGATGAGCTCCATTCCTTAGTTCCACCAGTTCAGACCTTTACAGCTAAGCTCTCTCTCTACTCTATCGTTATTTCCAATGGAAAATGTTCAGATGAGCTCCATTCCTTAGTTCCACCAGTTCAGACCTTTACAGCTAAAGCCTCTTTCTACTCTATCGTTATTTCCATGGAAAATGTTCAGATGAGCTCCATTCCTTAGTTCCACCAGTTCAGACCTTTACAGCTAAGCCTCTCTCTATTCTATCGTTATTTCCATGGAAAATGTTCAGATGAGCTATTCCATTCCTTAGTTCCACCAGTTCAGACTTTTTACAGCTAAGCCTCTCTCTACTCTATCGTTATTTCCATGGAAAATGTTCAGATGAGCTCCAGTTCCTTTTAGTTCCACCAGTTCAGACCTTTACAGCTTTAAGCCTCTCTCTATTCTATCGTTATTTCCATGGAAAATGTTCAGATGAGCTCCATTCCTTAGTTCCACCAGTTCAGACCTTTACAGCTAAGCCTCTCTCTATTCTATCGTTATTTCCATGGAAAATGTTCAGATGAGCTCCATTCCTAGCGTTCCACCAGTTCAGACCTTTACAGCTAAGCCTCTCTCTACTCTATCGTTATTTCCATGGAAAATGTTCAGATGAGCTCCATTCCTTAGTTCCACCAGTTCAGACCTTTACAGCTAAGCCTCTCTCTACTCTATCGTTATTTCCATGGAAAATGTTCAGATGAGCTCCATTCCCATTCCTTAAGTTCCATTTCGTTATTTCAATGGAAAGTTCAGACCTTTCCAGTTCCACCAGTTCAGAAGCCTAGCCTCTCTCTACTCTATCGTTATTTCCATGGAAAATGTTCAGATGAGCTCCATTCCTTTAGTTCCACCAGTTCAGACCTTTACAGCTAAGCCTCTCTCTACTCTATCGTTATTTCCATGGAAAATGTTCAGATGAGCTCCATTCCTTAGTTCCACCAGTTCAGACCTTTACAGCTAAGCCTCTCTCTATTCTATCGTTATTTCCATGGAAAATGTTCAGATGAGCTCCATTCCTTAGTTTCCACCAGTTCAGACCTTTACAGCTAAGCCTCTCTCTACTCTATCGTTATTTCCATGGAAAATGTTCAGATGAGCTCCATTCCTTAGTTCCACCAGTTCAGACCTTTACAGCTAAGCCTCTCTCTACTCTATCGTTATTTCCATGGAAAATGTTCAGATGAGCTCCATTCCTTAGTTCCACCAGTTCAGACCTTTACAGCTAAGCCTCTCTCTACTCTATCGTTATTTCCATGGAAAATGTTCAGATGAGCTCCATTCCTTAGTTCCACCAGTTCAGACCTTTACAGCTAAGCCTCTCTCTACTCTATCGTTATTTCCATGGAAAATGTTCAGATGAGCTCATTCCTTAGTTCCACCAGTTCAGACCTTTACAGCTAAGCCTCTTCTATTCTATCGTTATTTCCATGGAAAATGTTCAGATGAGCTCCATTCCTTAGTTCCACCAGTTCAGACCTTCTATCGTTATTTCCATGGAAAAAATGTTCCTCTTTCTACCAGTTCTTTATCGTTATTTCCATGGAAAATTTTCAATGAAAAAATGATGAGCTCCATTCCTTAGTTCCACCAGTTCAGACCTTTTACAGCTAAGCCTCTCTCTATTCTATCGTTATTTCCATGGAAAATGTTCAGATGAGCTCCATTCCTTAGTTCCACCAGTTCAGACCTTTACAGCTAAGCCTCTCTCTACTCTATCGTTATTTCCATGGAAAATGTTCAGATGAACTCCATTCCTTAGTTCACCAGTTCAGACCTTTACAGATAAGCCTCTCTCTATTCTATCGTTATTTCCATGGAAAATGTTCAGATGAGCTCCATTCCTTAGTTCACCAGTTCAGACCTTTACAGCTAAGCCTCTCTCTATTCTATCGTTATTTCCATGGAAAATGTTCAGATCAGCTCCATTCCTTAGTTCCACCAGTTCAGACCTTTACAGCTAAGCCTCTCTCTATTCTATCGTTATTTCCATGGAAAATGTTCAGATGAGCTCCATTCCTTAGTTCCACCAGTTCAGACCTTTACAGCTAAGCCTCTCTCTATTCTATCGTTATTTCCATGGAAAATGTTCAGATGAGCTCCATTCCTTAGTTCCACCAGTTCAGACCTTTACAGCTAAGCCTCTCTCTACTCTATCGTTATTTCCATGGAAAATGTTCAGATGAGCTCCATTCCTTAGTTCCACCAGTTCAGACCTTTACAGCTAAGCCTCTCTCTATTCTATCGTTATTTCCATGGAAAATGTTCAGATGAGCTCCATTCCTTAGTTCCACCAGTTCAGACCTTTACAGCTAAGCCTCTCTATCATTATTTCCATGGAAAATGTTCAGATGAGCTCCATTCCTTAGTTCCACCAGTTCAGATAAGCCTCTCTCTACTCTATCGTTATTTCCATGGAAAATGTTCAGATGAGCTCCATTCCTTAGTTCCACCAGTTCAGACCTTTACAGCTAAGCCTCTCTCTACTCTATCGTTATTTCCATGGAAAATGTTCAGATGAGCTCCATTCCTTAGTTCCACCAGTTCAGACCTTTACAGCTAAGCCTCTCTCTATTCTATCGTTATTTCCATGGAAAATGTTCAGATGAGCTCCATTCCTTAGTTCCACCAGTTCAGGCCTTTCCAGCCTCTCTCTATTCTATCGTTATTTCCATAGTTCCACCAGTTCAGACCTTTACAGCTAAGCCCTCTCTCTACTCTATCGTTATTTCCATGGAAAATGTTCAGATGAGCTCCATTCCTTAGTTCCACCAGTTCAGACCTTTACAGCTAAGCCTCTCTCTACTCTATCGTTATTTCCATGGAAAATGTTCAGATGAGCTCCATTCCTTAGTTCCACCAGTTCAGACCTTTACAGCTAAGCCTCTCTCTATTCTATCGTTATTTCCATGGAAAATGTTCAGATGAGCTCCATTCCTTAGTTCCACCAGTTCAGACCTTTACAGCTAAGCCTCTCTCTATTCTATCGTTATTTCCATGGAAAATGTTCAGATGAGCTCCATTCCTTAGTTCCACCAGTTCAGACCTTTTACAGCTAATCGTTATTTCCATGGAAAATGTTCTGATGACCTCCATTCATTAGTTCCACCAGTTCAGACCTTCTATTCTATCGTTATTTCCATGGAAAATGTTCAGATGAGCTCCATTCCTTAGTTCCACCAGTTCAGACCTTTACAGATAAGCCTCTCTCTATTCTATCGTTATTTCCATGGAAAATGTTCAGATGAGCTCCATTCCTTAGTTCCACCAGTTCAGACCTTTACAGCTAAGCCTCTCTCTACTCTATCGTTATTTCCATGGAAAATGTTCAGATGAGCTCCATTCCTTAGTTCCACCAGTTCAGACCTTTACAGCTAAGCCTCTCTCTACTCTATCGTTATTTCCATGGAAAATGTTCAGATGAAAGTTCCACCAGTTCAGACCTTTCAGATAAGCCTCTCTCTATTCTTCGTTATTTCCATGGAAAAGTTCAGATGACCTCCAATCATTTCCAGTTCCACCAGTTCAGACCTTTACAGCTAAGCCTCTCTCTATTCTATCGTTATTTCCATGGAAAATGTTCAGATGAGCTCCATTCCTTAGTTCCACCAGTTCAGACCTTTACAGCTAAGCCTCTCTCTATTCTATCGTTATTTCCATGGAAAATGTTCAGATGAGCTCCATTCCTTAGTTCCACCAGTTCAGACCTTTACAGCTAAGCCTCTCTATTCTATCGTTATTTCCATGGAAAATGTTCAGATGAGCTCCATTCCTTAGTTCCACCAGTTCAGACCTTTACAGCTAACCCTCTCTCTATCGTTATTTCCTATGTTCGATGAGCTCCATTTCCATGGAAAATGTCTTTTCTAGATGAGTTCAGATGAGCTCCATTCCTTAGTTCCACCAGTTCAGACCTTTACAGCTAAGCCTCTTTCTATTCTATCGTTATTTCCATGGAAAATGTTCAGATGAGCTCCATTCCTTAGTTCCACCAGTTCAGACCTTTACAGCTAAGCCTCTCTCTATTCTATCGTTATTTCCATGGAAAATGTTCAGATGAGCTCCATTCCTTAGTTCCACCAGTTCAGACCTTTACAGCTAAGCCTCTCTCTACTCTATCGTTATTTCCATGGAAAATGTTCAGATGAGCTCCATTCCTTAGTTCCACCAGTTCAGACCTTTACTTCTAAGCCTCTCTCTATTCTATCGTTATTTCCATGGAAAATGTTCAGAAGAGCTCCATTCCTTAGTTCCACCAGTTCAGACCTTTCTAAGCCTCGTTATTCTATCGTTATTTCCATGGAAAATGTTCAGATGAGCTCCATTCCTTAGTTCCACCAGTTCAGACCTTTACAGCTAAGCCTCTCTCTATTCTATCGTTATTTCCATGGAAAATGTTCAGATGAGCTCCATTCCTTAGTTCCACCAGTTCAGACCTTTACAGCTAAGCCTCTCTCTATTCTATCGTTATTTCTATCGTTATTTCCATGGAAAATGCCTCTCTCTACTCTATCGTTATTTCAGATGAGATCCATTCCTTAGTTCCACCAGTTCAGACCTTTACAGCTAAGCCTCTCTCTACTCTATCGTTATTTCCATGGAAAATGTTCAGATGAGCTCCATTCCTTAGTTCACCAGTTCAGACCTTTTAACAGTTATTTCCATGGAAAATGTTCAGATGAGCTCCATTCCTTAGTTCCACCAGTTCAGACCTAGCCTCTCTCTATTATCGTTATTTCCATGGAAAATGTTCAGATGAGCTCCATTCCTTAGTTCCACCAGTTCAGACCTTTACAGCTAAGCCTCTCTCTATTCTATCGTTATTTCCATGGAAAATGTTCAGATGAGCTCCATTCCTTAGTTCCACCAGTTCAGACCTTTACAGCTAAGCCTCTCTCTATTCTATCGTTATTTCCATGGAAAATGTTCAGATGAGCTCCATTCCTTAGTTCCACCAGTTCAGACCTTTACAGCTAAGCCTCTCTCTATTCTATCGTTATTTCCATGGAAAATGTTCAGATGAGCTCCATTCCTTAGTTCCACCAGTTCAGACCTTTTACAGCTAAGCCTCTCTCTATTCTATCGTTATTTCCATGGAAAATGTTCAGATGAGCTCCATTCCTTAGTTCCACCAGTTCAGACCTTTACATCTAAGCCTGTTCTCTCTCTATCGTTATTTCCATGGAAAATGTTCAGATGAGCTCCATTCCTTAGTTCCACCAGTTCAGACCTTTACAGCTAAGCCTCTCTCTACTCTATCGTTATTTCCATGGAAAAAAATGTTCAGATGAGCTCCATTCCTTAGTTCCACCAGTTCAGACTTTTTACAGTTAAGACCTTTCTCTCTATTCTATCGTTATTTCCATGGAAAATGTTCAGATGAGCTCCATTCCTTAGTTCCACCAGTTCAGACCTTTACAGCTAAGCCCTCTCTCTTCTATCGTTATTTCCATGGAAAATGTTCAGATGAGCTCCATTCCTTAGTTCCACCATTTCAGACCTTTACAGCTAAGCCTCTCTCTACTCTATCGCTATTTCCATGGAAAATATTCTGATGAGCTCCATTCCTTAGGTCCACCAGTTCAGACTTTTACAGCTAAGCCTCTTTCTACTCTCTATCGTTATTTCCATGGAAAATGTTCAGATGAGCTCCATTCCTTAGTTCCACCAGTTCAGACCTTTACAGCTAAGCCTCTCTCTATTCTATCGTTATTTCCATGGAAAATGTTCAGATGAGCTCCATTCCTTAGTTCCACCAGTTCAGACCTTTACATTTAAGCCTCTCTCTATTCTATCGTTATTTCCATGGAAAATGTTCAGATGAGCTCCATTCCTTAGTTCCACCAGTTCAGACCTTTACAGCTAAGCCTCTCTCTATTCTATCGTTATTTCCATGGAAAATGTTCAGATGAGCTCCATTCCTTAGTTCCACCAGTTCAGACCTTTACAGCTAAGCCTCTCTCTATTCTATCGTTATTTCCATGGAAAATGTTCAGATGAGCTCCATTCCTTAGTTCCACCAGTTCAGACCTTTACAGCTAAGCCTCTCTCTATTCTATCGTTATTTCCATGGAAAATGTTCAGATGAGCTCCATTCCTTAGTTCCACCAGTTCAGACCTTTACAGCTAAGCCTCTCTCTATTCTATCGTTATTTCCATGGAAAATGTTCAGATGAGCTCCATTCCTTAGTTCCACCAGTTCAGACCTTTGGCCTAAGCCTCTCTCTATTCTATCGTTATTTCCAGCTCCATCCTTAGTTCCACCAGTTCAGACCTTTACAGCTAACTCTATCGTTATTTCCATGGAAAATGTTCAGATGAGCTCCATTCCTTAGTTCCACCAGTTCAGACCTTTACAGCTAAGCCTCTCTCTATTCTATCGTTATTTCCATGGAAAATGTTCAGATGAGCTCCATTCCTTAGTTCCACCAGTTCAGACCTTTACAGCTAAGCCTCTCTCTATTCTATCGTTATTTCCATGGAAAATGTTCAGATGAGCTCCATTCCTTAGTTCCACCAGTTCAGACTTTTTACAGCTAAGCCTCTCTCTACTCTATCGTTATTTCCATGGAAAATGTTCAGATGAGCTCCATTCCTTAGTTCCACCAGTTCAGACCTTTACAGCTAAGCCTCTCTCTACTCTATCGTTATTTCCATGGAAAATGTTCAGATGAGCTCCATTCCTTAGTTCCACCAGTTCAGACCTTTACAACTAAGCCTCTCTCTACTCTATCGTTATTTCCATGGAAAATGTTCTAATGACCTACATTCATTAGTTCCACCAGTTCAGACCTTTACAGCTAAGCCTCTCTCTACTCTATCGTTATTTCCATGGAAAATGTTCAGATGAGCTCCATTCCTTAGTTCCACCAGTTCAGACCTTTACAGCTAAGCCTCTCTCTATTCTATCGTTATTTCCATGGAAAATGTTCAGATGAGCTCCATTCCTTAGTTCCACCAGTTCAGACCTTTACAGCTAAGCCTCTCTCTATTCTATCGTTATTTCCATGGAAAATGTTCAGATGAGCTCCAATCCTTAGTTCCACCAGTTCAGACCTTTACAGCTAAGCCTCTCTCTATTCTATCGTTATTTCATGGAAAATGTTCAGATTCCATTCTAGTTCCACCAGTTCAGACCTTTCTAATCGTTATTTCCATGGAAAATGTTCAGATGAGCTCCATTCCTTAGTTCCACCAGTTCAGACCTTTACAGCTAAGCCTCTCTCTATTCTATCGTTATTTCCATGGAAAATGTTCAGATGAGCTCCATTCCTTAGTTCCACCAGTTCAGACCTTTACAGCTAAGCCTCTCTCTACTCTATCGTTATTTCCATGGAAAATGTTCAGATGAGCTCCATTCCTTAGTTCCACCAGTTCAGACCTTTACAGCTAAGCCTCTCTCTCCTTAGTTCTATCGTTATTTTCCATGGAAAATGTTCAGATGAGCTCCATTCCTTAGTTCCACCAGTTCAGACATTTACAGCTAAGCCTCTCAATATTCTATCGTTATTTCCATGGAAAATGTTCAGATGAGCTCCATTCCTTAGTTCCACCACTTCAGACTTTTACAGATATGCCTCTCTCTACTCTATCGTTATTTCCATGGAAAATGTTCAGATGAGCTCCATTCCTTTGTTCCACCAGTTCAGACCTTTACAGCTAAGCCTCTCTCTATCTCTATCGTTATTTCCATGGAAAATGTTCAGATGAGCTCCATTCCTTAGTTCCACCAGTTCAGACCTTTACAGCTAAGCCTCCTCTCTCGTTATTTTCTATCGTTATTTCCATGGAAAATGTTCCAGATGAGCTCCATTCCTTAGTTCCACGTTATTTCAGTTCAGACCATTCTTTAGTTCAGCTAAGCCTCTCTCTCTCTATCGTTATTTCCATGGAAAATGTTTGAGATGAGCTCCATTCAGACCTTTAGTTCCATTCTATCCAGTTCAGACCTTAGTTTACAGCAGAAACCTCTCTCTCTCTCTATCGTTATTTCCATGGAAAATGTTCAGATGAGCTCCATTCCTTAGTTCCACCAGTTCAGACCTTTACAGCTAAGCCTCTCTCTCTATTCTATCGTTATTTCCATGGAAAATGTTCAGATGAGCTCCATTCCTTAGTTCCACCAGTTCAGACCTTTACAGCTAAGCCTCTCTCTATTCTATCGTTATTTCCATGGAAAATGTTCAGATGAGCTCCATTCCTTAGTTCCACCAGTTCAGACCTTTACAGCTGCCTCTCTCTACTCTATCGTTATTTCCATGGAAAATGTTCAGATGAGCTCATTCTTAGTTCCACCAGTTCAGACCTTTACAGCTAAACTCTCTCTACTCTATCGTTATTTCCATGGAAATGTTCAGATGAGCTCCATTCCTTAATTCCACCAGTTCAGACCTTTACAGCTAAGCCTCTCTCTATTCTATCGTTATTTCCATGGAAAATGTTCAGATGAGCTCCATTCCTTAGTTCCACCAGTTCAGATCTTTACAGCTAAGCCTCTCTCTATTCTATCGTTATTTCCATGGAAAATGTTCAGATGAGCTCCATTCCTTAGTTCCACCAGTTCAGACCTTTACAGCTAAGCCTCTCTCTATTCTATCGTTATTTCCATGGGAAATGTTCAGATTAGCTCCATTCTTAGTTCCATCATTTCACACCTTTACAGCTAAGCCTCTCTCTATTCTATCGTTATTTCCATGGAAAATGTTCAGATGAGCTCATTCCTTAGTTCCACCAGTTCAGACCTTTACAGCTAAGCCTCTCTCTCTCTATCGTTATTTCCATGGAAAATGTTCAGATGAGTTCCATTCCTTAGTTCCACCAGTTCAGACCTTTACAGCTAAGCCTCTCTCTATTCTATCGTTATTTCCATGGAAAATGTTCAGATGAGCTCCATTCCTTAATTCCACCAGTTCAGAACTTTACAGCTATGCCTCTCTCTATTCTATCGTTATTTCCATGGAAAATGTTCAGATGAGCTCCATTCCTTAGTTCCACCAGTTCAGACCTTTACAGCTAAGCCTCTCTCTATTCTATCGTTATTTCCATGGAAAATGTTCAGATGAGCTCCATTCCTTAGTTCCACCAGTTCAGACCTTTACAGCTAAGCCTCTATCTACTCTATCGTTATTTCCATGGAAAAAATGGGCTCCAGATGAGCACCCATTCCTTAAGCCTTCCACCGTTATTTCCATGGAAAAAGTTCAGACCTTTACCAGTTTCAGACCTCTCTCTATTCTATCGTTATTTCCATGGAAAATGTTCAGATGAGCTCCATTCCTTAGTTCCACCAGTTCAGACCTTTTCAGCTAAGCCTCTCTATTCTATCGTTATTTCCATGGAAAATGTTCAAGATGGGCTCAAAAGTTGACCTTTACAGATAAAGCTCTCATTCTATTTTCTACTCCTACCTTTCGTTAGCAACTAAGCCTTTCCATGGAAAATGTTGGAAGATGATGCTCCATTCCTTAGTTCCACCAGTTCAGACCTTTACAGCTAAGCCTCTCTCTATTCTATCGTTATTTCCATGGAAAATGTTCAGATGAGCTCCATTCCTTAGTTCCACCAGTTCAGACCTTTACAGCTAAGCCTCTCTCTATTCTATCGTTATTTCCATGGAAAATGTTCAGATGAGCTCCATTCCTTAGTTCCACCAGTTCAGACCTTTACAGCTAAGCCTCTCTATTCTATCGTTATTTCCATGGAAAATGTTCAGATGAGCTCCATTCCTTAGCTCCACCTGTTCAGACCTTTACAGCTAAGCCTCTCTCTATTCTATCGTTATTTCCATGGAAAATGTTCAGATGAGCTCCATTCCTTAGTTCCACCAGTTCAGACCTTTACAGCTAAGCCTCTCTCTATTCTATCGTTATTTCCATGGAAAATGTTCAGATGAGCTCCATTCCTTTGTTCCACCAGTTCAGACCTTTACAGCTAAGCCTCTCTCTATTCTATCGTTATTTCCATGGAAAAGTTTCAGATGAGCTCCAATCCTTAGTTCCACCAGTTCAGACTTTTACAGATAAGCCTCTCTCTACTCTATCGTTATTTCAATGGAAAATGTTCAGATGAGCTCCATTCCTTAGTTCCACCAGTTCAGACCTTTACAGCTAAGCCTCTCTCTATTCTATCGTTATTTCCATGGAAAATGTTCAGATGAGCTCCATTCCTTAGTTCCACCAGTTCAGACCTTTACAGATAAGCCTCTCTCTATTCTATCGTTATTTCCATGGAAAATGTTCAGATGATTCCTTAGTTCCAGTTCCTAAGTTCCTATCCCATGGAAAAGTTCAGATGAGCTCACCTTTCCACCAGTTCAGACCTTTACAGCTAAGCCTCTATTCTATCATTATTTCCATGGAAAATGTTCAGATGAGCTCCATTCCTTAGTTCCACCAGTTCAGACCTTTACAGCTAAGCCTCTCTCTACTCTATCGTTATTTCCATGGAAAATGTTCAGATGAGCTCCATTCCTTAGTTCCACCAGTTCAGACCTTTACAGCTAAGCCTCTAAATATTCTATCGTTATTTCCATGGAAAATCTTCTGATGACCTCCATTCTTTAGTTCCACCAGTTCAGACCTTTACAGCTAAGCCTTTCTCTACTCTATCGTTATTTCCATGGAAAATGTTCAGAGGAGCTCCATTCCTTAGTTCCACCAGTTCAGACCTTTACAGCTAAGCCTCTCTCTACTCTATCGTTATTTCCATGGAAAATGTTCAGATGAGCTCCATTCCTTAGTTCCACCAGTTCAGACCTTTACAGCTAAGCCTCTCTCTATTCTATCGTTATTTCCATGGAAAATGTTCAGATGAGCTCCATTCCTTAGTTCCACCAGTTCAGACCTTTACAGCTAAGCCTCTCTCTATTCTATCGTTATTTCCATGGAAAATGTTCAGATGAGCTCCATTCCTTAGTTCCACCAGTTCAGACCTTTACAGCTAAGCCTCTCTCTACTCTATCGTTATTTCCATGGAAAATGTTCAGATGAGCTCCATTCCTTAGTTCCACCAGTTCAGACCTTTACAGCTAAGCCTCTCTCTACTCTATCGTTATTTCCATGGAAAATGTTCAGATGAGCTCCATTCCTTAGTTCCACCAGTTCAGACCTTTACAGCTAAGCCTCTCTCTATTCTATCGTTATTTCCATGGAAAATGTTCAGATGAGCTCCATTTCTTTAGTTCCACCAGTTCAGACCTTTACAGAGCTAATCCTTAGTTCTCTCTACTCTATCGTTATTTCCATGGAAAATGTTCAGATGAGCTCCATTCCTTAGTTCCACCAGTTCAGACCTTTATCAGCTAAATGTTCTCTCTATTCTATCGTTATTTCCATGGAAAATGTTTCAGATGAGAGCTCCATTCCTTAGTTCCACCAGTTCAGACCTTTACAGCTAAGCCTCTCTCTATTCTATCGTTATTTCCATGGAAAATGTTCAGATGAGCTCCATTCCTTAGTTCCACCAGTTCAGACCTTTACAGCTAAGCCTCTCTCTATTCTATCGTTATTTCCATGGAAAATGTTCAGATGAGCTCCATTCCTTAGTTCCACCAGTTCAGACCTTTACAGCTAAGCCTCTCTCTATTCTATCGTTATTTCCATGGAAAATGTTCAGATGAGCTCCATTCCTTTGTTCCACCAGTTCAGACCTTTACAGCTAAGCCTCTCTCTATTCTATCGTTATTTCCATGAAAATGTTCAGATGAGCTCCATTCCTTAGTTCCATAGTTCAGAACAGCTGCCTCTCTCTATTCTATCGTTATTTCCATGGAAAATGTTCAGATGAGCTCCATTCCTTAGTTCCACCAGTTCAGACCTTTACAGCTAAGCCTCTCTCTCTATTCTATCGTTATTTCAATGGAAAATGTTCAGATGAGCTCCATTCCTAATTTCCACCAGTTCAGACCTTTACAGCTAAGCCTCTCTCTATTCTATCGTTATTTCCATGGAAAATGTTCAGATGAGCTCAAATCCTTAGTTCCACCAGTTCAGACCTTTACAGCTAAGCCTCTCTCTTTATTCTATCGTTATTTCCATGGAAAATGTTCAGATGAGCTCCATTCCTTAGTTCCACCAGTTCAGACCTTTACAGCTAAGCCTCTCTCTACTCTATCGTTATTTCCATGGAAAATGTTCAGATGAGCTCCATTCCTTAGTTCCACCAGTTCAGACCCTTTACAGCTAAGTTCCCAGTTCTCTCTCTATTCTATCGTTATTTCCATGGAAAATGTTCAGATGAGCTCCATTCCTTAGTTCCACCAGTTCAGACCTTTACAGCTAAGCCTCTCTCTATTCTATCGTTATTTCCATGGAAAATGTTCAGATGAGCTCCATTCCTTAGTTCCACCAGTTCAGACCTTTACAGCTAAGCCTCTCTCTATTCTATCGTTATTTCCATGGAAAATGTTCAGATGAGCTCCATTCCTTAGTTCCACCAGTTCAGACCTTTACAGCTAAGCCTCTTATTCTATCGTTATTTCCATGGAAAATGTTCAGATGAGCTCCATTCCAGTTCCACCAGTTCAGACCTTTTAGTTCCGTTATTTCCATGGAAAATGTTCAGCTCCACCTTAGTTCCATAGTTCAGACCTTTACAGCTAAGCCTCTCTCTATTCTATCGTTATTTCCATGGAAAATGTTCAGATGAGCTCCATTCCTTAGTTCCACCAGTTCAGACCTTTACAGTTCCAGATCTTTAAATCTCTCTCTACTCTATCGTTATTTCCATGGAAAAAATGTGAGCTCAGATGTTCCACCATTCCTTAGTTCCACTCTATCCAGTTCCATGGACCTTTCAGATGAACTCCATTCCTTAGTTCCACCAGTTCAGACCTTTAAGCCTCTCTCTCTATTCTATCGTTATTTCCATGGAAAATGTTCAGATGAGCTCCATTCCTTAGTTCCACCAGTTCAGACCTTTACAGCTAAACCTCTTTCTATTCTATCGTTATTTCCATGGAAAATGTTCAGATGAGCTCCATTCCTTAGTTCCACCAGTTCAGACCTTTACAGCTAAGCCTCTCTCTATTCTATCGTTATTTCCATGGAAAATGTTCAGATGAGCTCCATTCCTTAGTTCCACCAGTTCAGACCTTTACAGCTAAGCCTCTCTCTATTCTATCGTTATTTCCATGGAAAATGTTCAGATGAGCTCCATTCCTTAGTTCACCAGTTCAGACCTTTACAGCTAAGCCTCTCTCTATTCTATCGTTATTTCCATGGAAAATGTTCAGATGAGCTCCAATCCTTAGTTCCACCAGTTCAGAGACTTTTTACAGATAAGCCTCTCTCTATTCTATCCTTATTTCCATGGAAAATGTTCAGATGAGCTCCAATCCTTAGTTCCACCAGTTCAGACCTTTACAGATAAGCCTCTCTCTACTCTATCGTTATTTCCATGGAAAATGTTCAGATGAGCTCCATTCCTTAGTTCCACCAGTTCAGACCTTTACAGATAAGCCTCTCTCTACTCTATCGTTATTTCCATGGAAAATGTTCAGATGAGCTCCATTCCTTAGTTCCACCAGTTCAGACCTTTACAGCTAAGCCTCTCTCTATTCTATCGTTATTTCCATGGAAAATGTTCAGATGAGCTCCATTCCTTAGTTCCACCAGTTCAGACCTTTTACAGCTAAGCCTCTCTCTATTCTATCGTTATTTCCATGGAAAATGTTCAGATGAGCTCCATTCCTTAGTTCCACCAGTTCAGACCTTTACAGCTAAGCCTCTCTCTATTCTATCGTTATTTCCATGGAAAATGTTCAGATGAGCTCCATTCCTTAGTTCCACCAGTTCAGACCTTTACAGCTAAGCCTCTCTCTATTCTATCGTTATTTCCATGGAAAATGTTCAGATGAGCTCCATTCCTTAGTTCCACCAGTTCAGACCTTTACAGCTAAGCCTCTCTCTATTCTATCGTTATTTCCATGGAAAATGTTCAGATGAGCTCCATTCCTTAGTTCCACCAGTTCAGACCTTTACAGCTAAGCCTCTCTCTATTCTATCGTTATTTCCATGGAAAATGTTCAGATGAGCTCCATTCCTTAGTTCCACCAGTTCAGACCTTTACAGCTAAGCCTCTCTCTATTCTATCGTTATTTCCATGGAAAATGTTCCTTAGATGAGCTCCATTCCTTAGTTCCACCAGTTCAGACCTTTTACAGCTAAGCCTCTCTCTATTCTATCGTTATTTCGTTATTTCCAGATGGCTCAAAAATGTTCAGATGAGCTCCATTCCTTAGTTCCAAAAGTTCAGACCTTTAGTTCCACCAGTTTAAGACCTTTACTCTCTCTATTCTATCGTTATTTCCATGGAAAATGTTCAGATGAGCTCCATCCTTAGTTCCACCAGTTCAGACCTTTACAGCTAAGCCTCTCTCTATTCTATCGTTATTTCCATGGAAAATGTTCAGATGAGCTCCATTCCTTAGTTCCACCAGTTCAGACCTTTACAGCTAAGCCTCTCTCTATTCTATCGTTATTTCCATGGAAAATGTTCAGATGAGCTCCATTCCTTAGTTCCACCAGTTCAGACCTTTATAAGCCTCTCTCTATTCTATCGTTATTTCCATGGAAAATGTTCAGATGAGCTCCATTCCTTAGTTCCACCAGTTCAGACCTTTACAGATAAGTTCCACCAGTTCAGACCTTTACAGCTAAGCCTCTCTCTATTCTATCGTTATTTCCATGGAAAATGTTCAGATGAGCTCCAATCCTTAGTTCCACCAGTTCAGACTTTTACAGATAAGCCTCTCTCTACTCTATCGTTATTTCAATGGAAAATGTTCAGATGAGCTCCATTCCTTAGTTCCACCAGTTCAGACCTTTACAGCTAAGCCTCTCTCTATTCTATCGTTATTTCCATGGAAAATGTTCAGATGAGCTCATTCCATTCCACCAGTTCAGACCTTTACAGCTAAGCCTCTCTCTATTCTATCGTTATTTCCATGGAAAATGTTCAGATGAGCTCTATTCCTTAGTTCACCAGTTCAGACCTTTTACATAAGCCTCTCTCTATTCTATCGTTATTTCCATGGAAAATGTTCAGATGAGCTCCATTCTTAGTTCCACCAGTTCAGACCTTTACAGCTAAGCCTCTCTCTATTCTATCGTTATTTCCATGGAAAATGTTCAGATGAGCTCCATTCCTTAGTTCCACCAGTTCAGACCTTTACAGCTAAGCCTCTCTCTATTCTATCGTTATTTCCATGGAAAATGTTCAGATGAGCTCCATTCCTTAGTTCCACCAGTTCAGACCTTTACAGGTAAGCCTCTCTCTATTCTATCGTTATTTCCATGAAAATGTTCAGATGAGCTCCATTCCTTTAGTTCCACCAGTTCAGACCTTTACAGCTAAGCCTCTCTCTATTCTATCGTTATTTCCATGAAAATGTTCAGATGAGCTCCATTCCTTAGTTCCACCAGTTCAGACATTTACAGCTAAGACTTCCTCTACCGTTATTTCCATGGAAAATGTTCAGATGAGCTCCATTCCTTAGTTCCACCAGTTCAGACCTTTACAGCTAAGCCTCTCTCTATTCTATCGTTATTTCCATGGAAAATGTTCAGATGAGCTCCAATCCTTAGTTCCACCAGTTCAGACCTTTACAGCTAAGCCTCTCTCTATTCTATCGTTATTTCCATGGAAAATGTTCAGATGAGCTCCATTCCTTAGTTCCACCAGTTCAGACCTTTACAGCTAAGCCTCTCTCTATTCTATCGTTATTTCCATGGAAAATGTTCAGATGAGCTCCATTCCTTAGTTCCACCAGTTCAGACATTTACAGCTAAGCCTCTCTCTCTATTCTATCGTTATTTCCATGGAAAATGTTCAGATGAGCTCCATTCCTTAGTTCCACCAGTTCAGACCTTTACAGCTAAGCCTCTCTCTATTTCTATCGTTATTTCCATGGAAAATGTTCAGATGGGCTCCATTCCTTAGTTCCACCAGTTCAGACCTTTACAGATAAGCCTCTCTATTCTATCGTTATTTCCATGGAAAATGTTCAGATGAGCTCCATTCCTTAGTTCCACCAGTTCAGACCTTTACAGCTAAGCCTCTCTCTATTCTATCGTTATTTCCATGGAAAATGTTCAGATGAGCTCAGTCCACCAGTTCCTTAGTTCCACCAGTTCAGACCTTTACAGCATTTAAGCCTCTCTCTCTTCTATCGTTATTTCCATGGAAAATGTTCAGATGAGCTTTCCTTGGTTCCAAATGTTCAGATGAGCTAAGCCTCTCTATTCTATCGTTATTTCATGGAAAAAGTTCAGCTCCAATCCTTAGTTCCACCAGTTCAGACCTAAAGCCTCTCTCTATTCTATCGTTATTTCCATGGAAAATGTTCAGATGAGCTCCATTCCTTAGTTCCACCAGTTCAGACCTTTACAGCTAAGCCTCTCTCTATTCTATCATTATTTCCATGGAAAATTTCCATGGCTCCAAAGTTTGACTTTTCAGATAAGCCTCTCTCATTCTATCTTATTTCCAAAAGTTCAGCTCCATTTTACAGTTAAGCCTCTCTCTATTCTATCGTTATTTCCATGGAAAATGTTCAGATGGGCTCCATTCCTTAGTTCCACCAGTTCAGACCTTTACAGCTAAGCCTCTCTCTATTCTATCGTTATTTCCATGGAAAATGTTCAGATGAGCTCAATTCCTTGTTCCACCATTTTCCACCTTTACAGCTAAGCCTCTCTCCTCTATCGTTATTTCCATGGAAAAGTTCATGAGCTCCAATCCTTAGTTCACTAGTTCAGACCTTTACAGCTAAGCCTCTCTCTATTCTATCGTTATTTCCATGGAAAATGTTTAGATGAGATACATTCCTTAGTTCCACCAGTTCAGACCTTTACAGCTAAGCCTCTCTCTATTCTATCGTTATTTCCATGGAAAATGTTCAGATGAGCTCCATTCCTTAGTTCCACCAGTTCAGACCTTTACAGCTAAGCCTCTCTCTATTCTATCGTTATTTCCATGGAAAAGGTACTGATGACCACCATTCCTTAGTTCCACCAGTTCAGACCTTTACAACTAAGCCTCTCTCTATTCTATCGTTATTTCCATGGAAAATGTTCAGATGAGCTCCATTCCTTAGTTCCACCAGTTCAGATCTTTACAGATAAGCCTCTCTATTCTCGTTATTTCCATGGAAAATGTTCTATCGTTATTTCCATTTCAGACTTTGCTAAAATGTTCGTTATTTCCATGGAAAATGTTCAGATGAGCTCCATTCCTTAGTTCCACCAGTTCAGACCTTTACAGATAAGCCTCTCTCTATTCTATCGTTATTTCCATGGAAAATGTTCAGATGAGCTCCATTCCTTAGTTCCACCAGTTCAGACCTTTACAGATAAGCCTCTCTCTATTCTATCGTTATTTCCATGGAAAATGTTCAGATGAGCTCCATTCCTTAGTTCCACCAGTTCAGACCTTTACAGATAAGCCTCTCTCTATTCTATCGTTATTTCCATGGAAAATGTTCAGATGAGCTCCATTCCTTAGTTCCACCAGTTCAGACCTTTTTAAGCCTCTCTCTATTCTATCATTTCCATGGAAAATGCCTCTCTTAGTTCTATTCAGACCTTTATCGTTATTTCCATGGAAAATGTTCAGATGAGCTCCATTCCTTAGTTCCACCAGTTCAGACCTTTACAGCTAAGCCTCTCTCTATTCTATCGTTATTTCCATGGAAAAAGATGAGTTCCTTAGTTCCACCAGTTTCAGACCTTTACAGCTAAGCCTCTCTCTATTCTATCGTTATTTCCATGGAAAATGTTCAGATAGGCTCCATTCCTTTCCACCAGTTCCAGACCTTTACAGCTAAGCCTCTCTCTATTCTATCGTTATTTCCATGGAAAATGTTCAGATGAGCTCCATTCCTTAGTTCCACCAGTTCAGACCTTTACAGCTAAGCCTCTCTCTATTCTATCGTTATTTCCATGGAAAATGTTCAGATGAGCTCCATTCCTTAGTTCCACCAGTTCAGACCTTTACAGCTAAGCCTCTCTCTATTCTATCGTTATTTTTCCATGGAAAATGTTCTGATGACCTCCATTCCTTAGTTCCACCAGTTCAGACCTTTTTTACAGACCTTTACAGCTTTACAGCCTCTCTCTATTCTATCGTTATTTCCATGGAAAATGTTCAGATGAGCTCCATTCCTTAGTTCCACCAGTTCAGACCTTTACAGATAAGCCTCTCTCTATTCTATCGTTATTTCCATGGAAAATGTTCAGATGAGCTCCTCCATTCCTTAGACTTTTCCACCAGTTCAGACAATGGAAAATGTTTAGCTCCAGATAAGCCTCTCTCTATTCTATCGTTATTTCCATGGAAAATGTTCAGATGAGCTCCATTCCTTAGTTCCACCAGTTCAGACCTTTACAGCTAAGCCTCTCTCTATTCTATCGTTATTTCCATGGAAAATGTTCAGATGAGCTCCATTCCTTAGTTCCACCAGTTCAGACCTTTACAGCTAAGCCTCTCTCTATTCTATCGTTATTTCCATGGAAAATGTTCAGATGAGCTCCATTCCTTAGTTCCACCAGTTCAGACCTTTACAGCTAAGCCTCTCTCTATTCTATCGTTATTTCCATGGAAAATGTTCAGATGAGCTCCATTCCTTAGTTCCACCAGTTTCAGACTTTTACAGATAAGAATGTTCCTCTCTCTATTCTATCGTTATTTCCAATGGAAAATGTTCAGATGGGCTCCATTCCTTAGTTCCACCAGTTCAGACCTTTACAGCTAAGCCTCTCTCTATTCTATCGTTATTTCCATGGAAAATGTTCAGATGAGCTCCATTCCTTAGTTCCACCAGTTCAGACCTTTTACAGCTAAGCCTCTCTCTACTCTATCGTTATTTCCATGGAAAATGTTCAGATGCTCCATTCCTCCAGTTTCCTTAGTTCACCATCGTTCAGACCTTTGATGACCTCCATTCCTTAGTTCCAACAGTTCCAGACCTTTAGCTAAAGCCTCTCTCTACTCTATCGTTATTTCCATGGAAAATGTTCAGATGAGCTCCATTCCTTAGTTCCACCAGTTCAGACCTTTACAGCTAAGCCTCTCTATTCTATCGTTATTTCCATGGAAAATGTTCAGATGAGCTCCATTCCTTAGTTCCACCAGTTCAGACCTTTACAGCTAAGCCTCTCTCTATTCTATCGTTATTTCCATGGAAAATGTTCTGATGAGCTCCATTCCTTTAGTTCCACCAGTTCAGACCTTTTACAAGATAAGCCTCTCTCTATTCTATCGTTATTTCCATGGAAAATGTTCAGATGAGCTCCATTCCTTAGTTCCACCAGTTCAGACCTTTACAGCTAAGCCTCTCTCTATTCTATCGTTATTTCCATGGAAAATGTTCAGATGAGCTCCATTCCTTAGTTCCACCAGTTCAGACCTTTACAGCTAAGCCTCTCTCTATTCTATCGTTATTTCCATGGAAAATGTTCAGATGAGCTCCATTCCTTAGTTCCAGTTCAGACTTTTTACAGATAAGCCTCTCTCCACCAGTTCGAAAATTTCCATGGAAAATGTTCAGATGAGCTCTCTATTCCTTAGTTCCACCAGTTCTCTTTATTCTAGCCTCTCGTTATTCTCCATTTGGATGGAAAATGTTCAGATGAGCTCCATTCCTTAGTTCCACCAGTTCAGACATTTTACAGATAAGCCTCTCTCTATTCTATCGTTATTTCCATGGAAAATGTTCAGATGAGCTCCATTCCTTAGTTCCACCAGTTCAGACCTTTACAGCTAAGCCTCTCTCTATTCTATCGTTATTTCCATGGAAAATGTTCAGATGAGCTCCATTCCTTAGTTCCACCAGTTCAGACCTTTACAGCTAAGCCTCTCTCTATTCTATCGTTATTTCCATGGGAAAATGTTCTGATGAGTTCCACCAGTTCAGACCTTTAGTTCTATCATTATTTCCATGGAAAAGTTCAGATGACTCAATCTTAGTTCCACCAGTTTCAGACCTTTAAGCCTCTCTCTATTCTATCGTTATTTCCATGGAAAATGTTCAGATGAGTTCACCAGTTCAGACCTTTTAGTCTCTATTCTATCGTTATTTCCCAGATGAGCTTCATTCCAGTTCCACCAGTTTCAGACCTTTACAGCTAAGCCTCTCTCTATTCTATCGTTATTTCCATGGAAAATGTTCAGATGAGCTCCATTCCTTAGTTCCACCAGTTCAGACCTTTACAGCTAAGCCTCTCTCTATTCTATCGTTATTTCCATGGAAAATGTTCAGATGAGCTCCATTCTTAGTTCCACCAGTTCAGACCTTTACAGCTAAGCCTCTCTCTATTCTATCGTTATTTCCATGGAAAAATGTTCAGATGAGCTCCATTCCTTAGTTCCACCAGTTCAGACCTTTACAGCTAAGCCTCTCTCTATTCTATCGTTATTTCCATGGAAAATGTTCAGATGAGCTCCATTCCTTAGTTCCACCAGTTCAGACTTTTACAGCTAAGCCTCTCTCTATTCTATCGTTATTTCCATGGAAAATTGTTCAGATGAGCTCTCTATTCTCCGTTATTTCCATGGAAAATGTTCAGACCATTCCTTAGTTCACCAGTTCAGACCTTTCTAAGCCTCTCTCTATTCTATCGTTATTTCCATGGAAAATGTTCTGATGAGCTCCATTCCTTAGTTCCACCAGTTCAGACCTTTACAGCTAAACCTCTCTCTATTCTATCGTTATTTCCATGGAAAATGTTCAGATGAGCTCCATTCCTTAGTTCCACCAGTTCAGACCTTACAGCTAAGCCTCTCTCTATTCTATCGTTATTTCCATGGAAAATGTTCAGATGAGCTCCATTCCTTAGTTCCACCAGTTCAGACCTTTACAGCTAAGCCTCTCTCTATTCTATCGTTATTTCCATGGAAAATGTTCAGATGAGCTCCATTCCTTAGTTCCACCAGTTCAGACCTTTACAGCTAAGCCTCTCTCTATTCTATCGTTATTTCCATGGAAAATGTTCAGATGAGCTCCATTCCTTAGTTCCACCAGTTCAGACTTTTACAGATAAGCCTCTCTCTACTCTATCGTTATTTCAATGGAAAATGTTCAGATGAGCTCCATTCCTTAGTTCCACCAGTTCAGACCTTTACAGCTAAGCCTCTCTCTATTCTATCGTTATTTCCATGGAAAATGTTCAGATGAGCTCCAATCCTTAGTTCCACCAGTTCAGACTTTTACAGAAAATAAGCTCATTTCTTAGTTCTCTATTCTATCGTTATTTCCATGGAAAATGTTCAGATGAGCTCCATTCCTTAGTTCCACCAGTTCAGACCTTTACAGCTAACTCTCTCTATTCTATCGTTATTTCCATGGAAAATGTTCAGATGAGCTCAATCCTTAGTTCCACCAGTTCAGACCTTTACAGCTAAGCCTCTCTCTATTCTATCGTTATTTCCATGGAAAATGTTCAGATGAGCTCCATTCCTTTGTTCCACCAGTTTCAGACTTTTACAGCCAGCCCTCTCTATTCTATCGTTATTTCCATGGAAAATGTTCAGATGAGCTCCATTCCTTAGTTCCACCAGTTCAGACCTTTACAGCTAAGCCTCTCTCTATTCTATCGTTATTTTCCATGGAAAATGTTCAGATGAGCTCCATTCCTTGTTCCACCAGTTCAGACATTTTATAAGCCTCTTCTATTCTATCGTTATTTCAATGGAAAATGTTCAGATGAACTCCCATTCCTTAGTTCCACCAGTTCAGACTTTACAGATATGCCTCTCTTTATTCTATCGTTATTTCCATGGAAAATGTTCAGATGAGCTCCATTCCTTAGTTCCACCAGGTTCAGTTCAGACCTTTCAAAGCTAAGCCTCTCTCTATTCTATCGTTATTTCCATGGAAAATGTTCAGATGAGCTCCATTCCTTAGTTCCACCAGTTCAGACCTTTACAGATAAGCCTCTCTCTATTCTATCGTTATTTCCATGGAAAATGTTCAGATGAGCTCCATTCCTTAGTTCCACCAGTTCAGACCTTTACAGCTATGCCTCTCTCTATTCTATCGTTATTTCCATGGAAAATGTTCAGATGAGCTCCATTCCTTAGTTCCACCAGTTCAGACCTTTACAGGTAAGCCTCTCTCTACTCTATCGTTATTTTCAATGGAAAATGTTCGATAGCTCCATTCCTTTGTTCCACCAGTTCAGACCTTTGAGCCTCTCTCTATTCCTTATTTCCAAAATGTTCATGATCTCCATTCCTTAGTTCCACAGCAAACCTTTACCTTCAACTCTCTCTATTCTATCGTTATTTCCATGGAAAATGTTCAGATAAAACTCCATTCCTTAGTTCCACCAGTTCAGACCTTTACAGCTAAGCCTCTCTCTATTCTATCGTTATTTCCATGGAAAATGTTCAGATGAGCTCAATTCTTAGTTCCACCAGTTCAGACCTTTTACAGCTAAGCCTCTCTCTATTCTATCGTTATTTCCATGTCAAATGTTCAGATGAGCTCCATTCCTTAGTTCCACCAGTTCAGACCTTTACAGCTAAGCCTCTCTCTATTCTATCGTTATTTCCATGGAAAATGTTCAGATGAGCTCCAATCCTTAGTTCCACCAGTTCAGACCTTTACAGCTAAACCTCTCTCTATTCTATCGTTATTTCCATGGAAAATGTTCAGATGAGCTCCATTCCTTAGTTCCACCAGTTCAGACCTGTACAGCTAAGCCTCTCTCTATTCTATCTTTATTTCCATGGAAAATGTTCAGATGAGCTCCATTCCTTAGTTCCACCAGTTCAGACCTTTACAGCTTCTCTCTAAGCTTTCTATTCTATCGTTATTTCCAGTTGGAAAATGTTCAGCTAATGAGCTCCATTCGTTATTTTCCACCAGTTCTGACCTTTACAGCTACAGTTCCTTCTAGCCTCTCTATCTTATTTCCATGGAAAATGTTCAGATGAGCTCCATTCCTTAGTTCTACCAGTTCAGACCTTTACAGTTAGTTCTATCCATGGAAAATGTTTTGATTTACCTCCTTTCCTTATTTCCCACCAGACCTTTAGACTTTTCTAAGCCTCTCTCTACTCTATCGTTATTTCCATGGAAAAATGTTCAGATGAGCTCCATTCCTTAGTTCCACCAGTTCAGACCTTTACAGCTAAGCCTCTCTCTATTCTATCGTTATTTCCATGGAAAATGTTCAGATGAGCTCCATTCCTTAGTTCCACCAGTTCAGACCTTTACAGCTAAGCCTCTCTCTATTCTATCGTTATTTCCATGGAAAATGTTCAGATGAGCTCCATTCCTTAGTTCCACCAGTTCAGACTTTTTACAGATAAGCCTCTCTCTATTCTATCGTTATTTCCATGGAAAATGTTTAGATGAGCTCCATTCCTTAGTTCCACCAGTTCAGACTTTTACAGCTAAGCCTCTCTCTATTCTATCGTTATTTCAATGGAAAATGTTCAGATGAGCTCCATTCCTTAGTTTCCACCAGTTCAGACCTTTACAGCTAAGCCTCTCTCTATTCTATCGTTATTTCCATGGAAAATGTTCAGATGAGCTCCATTCCTTAGTTCCACCAGTTCAGACCTTTACAAATAAAAAGCCTCTCTCTATTCTATCGTTATTTCCATGGAAAATGTTCAGATGGGCTCCATTCCTTAGTTCCACCAGTTCAGACCTTTACAGCTAAGCTCTCTCTATTCTATCGTTATTTCCATGGAAAATGTTCAGATGAGCTCCATTCCTTAGTTCCACCAGTTCAGACCTTTACAGCTAGCCTCTCTCTATTCTATCGTTATTTCCATGGAAAATGTTCAGATGAGCTCCATTCCTTAGTTCCACCAGTTCAGACCTTTACAGCTAAGCCTCTCTCTATTCTATCGTTATTTCCATGGAAAATGTTCAGATGACCTCCATTCATTATTCCACCAGTTCAACCTTTACAGATAAGCCTCTCCAGAAAATTCAGATGGCTCCAATCCTTAGTTCCACCAGTTCAGACCTTTACAGCTAAGCCTCTCTCTATTCTATCGTTATTTCCATGGAAAATGTTTCAGATGAGCTCCATTCCTTAGTTCCACCAGTTCAGACCTTTACAGCTAAAGCCTCTCTGGAAAATGTTCAGATTCTCCATCGTTATTTCCACCAGGAAAATGTTCAGACCCTCTCTATTCTATCATTTCCATGGAAAAATAGATTCCACCAGTTCCATCAGTTCAGACCTTTACAGATCAGCCTCCGTCTACTCTATCGTTATTTCCACGGAAATTTTCAGATAAGCCCCATTCCTTAGTTCCACCAGTTCAGACCTTTACAGCTAAGCCCCTCCCTACTCTATCGTTATTTCCATGGAAAATGTTCAGATGAGCTCCATTCCTTAGTTCCACCAGTTCAGACCTTTACAGCTAAGCCTCTCTCTATTCTATCGTTATTTCCATGGAAAATGTTCAGATGAGCTCCAATCCTTAGTTCCACCAGTTCAGACCTTTACAGCTAAGCCTCTCTCTATTCTATCGTTATTTTCATGGAAAATGTTCAGATGAGCTCCAATCATAGTTCCTCCAGTTTAGACCTTTACAGCTAAGCCTCTCTCTATTCTATCGTTATTTCCATGGAAAATGTTCAGATGAGCTCCAATCCTTAGTTCCACCAGTTCAGACCTTTACAGCTAAGCCTCTCTCTATTCTATCGTTATTTCCATGGAAAATGTTCAGATGAGCTCCATTCCTAATTTCCACCAGTTCAGACCTTTACAGCTAAGCCTCTCTCTATTCTATCGTTATTTCCATGGAAAATGTTCAGATGAGCTCCATTCCTTAGTTCCACCCAGTTCAGCAAAGCCTCCTTTATTTCCATGGAAAGTTCGAATAAGCCTCTCTCTATTCCATTTATCGTTATTTCTATCATGGAAAATGTTCAGATGAGCTCCAATCCTTAGTTCCACGAGTTCAGACCTTTACAGCTAAGCCTCTCTTTATTCTATCGTTATTTCCATGGAAAATGTTCAGATGAGCTCCATTCCTTTGTTCCACCAGTTCAGACCTTTACAGCTAAGCCTCTCTATTCTATCGTTATTTCCATGGAAAATGTTCAGATGAGCTCCATTCCTTTGTTCCACCAGTTCAGACCTTTTACAGCTAAGCCTCTCTATTCTAATCGTTATTTCCATGGAAAATGTTCAGATGAACTCCATTCCTTAGTTCCACCAGTTCAGACCTTTACAGCTAAGCTCTCTCTCTATTCTATCGTTATTTCCATGGAAAATGTTCAGATTAGCTCCATTCATTAGTTCCACCAGTTCAGACCTTTACAGCCAAGCCTCTCTCTATTCTATCGTTATTTCCATGGAAAATGTTCAGATGAGCTCCATTCCTTAGTTCCACCAGTTCAGACCTTTACAGATAGCCTCTCTCTATTCTATCGTTATTTCCATGGAAAATGTTCAGATGAGCTCCATTCCTTAGTTCCACCAGTTCAGACCTTTACAGCTAGTGGCCTCTCTCTCTATCGTTATTTCCATGGAAAATGTTCTATCGTTATTTCCATGGAAAATGTTCAGATGAGCTCCATTCCTTAGTTCCACCAGTTCAGACCTTTACAGCTATGCCTCTCTCTATTCTATCGTTTTTCCATGGAAAATGTTCAGAACCCTCCAATCCTTAGTTCCACCAGTTCAGACCTTTACAGATAAGCTCTCTCTATTCTATCGTTATTTCCATGGAAAATGTTCAGATGAGCTCCATTCCTTAGTTCCGTTATTTCCATGGAAAATGTTCAGACCTTTACAGACCTTTAAGCCTCTCTCTATTCTATCGTTATTTCCATGGAAAATGTTCAGATGAGCTCCATTCCTTAGTTCCACCAGTTCAGACCTTTACAGCTAAGCCTCTCTCTATTCTATCGTTATTTCCATGGAAAATGTTCAGATGAGCTCCATTCCTTAGTTCCACCAGTTCAGACCTTTACAGCTAAGCCTCTCTCTATTCACCGTTATTTCCATGGAAAATGTTCAGATGAGCTCCAATCCTTAGTTCCACCAGTTCAGACCTTTACGACTAAGCCTCTCTCTATTCTATCGTTAATTCCATGGAAAATGTTCAGAGGAGCTCCACTCCTTTGTTCCACCAGTTCAGACCTTTACAGCTAAGCCTCTCTATATTCTATCGTTATTTCCATGGAAAATGTTCAGATGAGCTCCAATCCTTAGTTCCAACACTTCAGGCCTTTACAGCTAAGCCTCTCACTACTCTATCGTTATTTCCATGGGAAATGTTCCAGATGATTCCAATCCTTTAGTTCCACCAGTTCAGACCTTTTAAGCCCTCTCTATTCTATCGTAGTTTCCATGGAAAATGTTCAGATGAGCTCCAATCCTTGGTTCCACCAGTTCAGACCTTTACAGCTAAGCCTCCTCTATTCTATCGTTATTTCAATGGAAAATGTTCAGATGAGCTCCATTCCTTAGTTCCACCAGTTCAGACATTTACAGCTAAGCCTCTCTATTCTATCGTTATTTCCATGGAAAATGTTCAGATGAGCTCCAATCCTTAGTTCCACCACTTCAGACTTTTACAGATATGCCTCTCTCTATTCTATCGTTATTTCCATGGAAAATGTTCAGATGAGCTCCATTCCTTAGTTCCACCAGTTCAGACCTTTACAGCTAAGCCTCTCTCTATTCTATCGTTATTTCCATGGAAAATGGATGAAAATAGTTCAGTTGAGACCTTTCCAAGCCTCTCTATTTACCGTTATTTCCATGGAAAATGTTCAGATGAGCTCCATTCCTTAGTTCCACCAGTTCCTCTTTTCATATTCTATCGTTATTTCCATGGAAAATGTTCAGATGAGCTCCATTCCTTAGTTCCACCAGTTCAGACCTTTACAGCTAAGCCTCTATTCTCGTTATTTCCATGGAAAATGTTCAGATGTTCCTTAGTTCCACCAGTTGGACCTTTAAAATGTTCTCTCTACTCTATCGTTATTTCAATGGAAAATGTTCAGATGAGCTCCATTCCTTAGTTCCACCAGTTCAGACCTTTACAGCTAAGCCTCTCTCTATTCTATCGTTATTTCCATGGAAAATGTTCAGATGAGCTCCAATCCTTAGTTCCACCAGTTCAGACTTTTACAGCTAAGCCTCTCTCTATTCTATCGTTATTTCCATGGAAAATGTTCAGATGAGCTCCATTCCTTAGTTCCACCAGTTCAGACCTTTACAGCTAAACTCTCTCTATTCTATCGTTATTTCCATGGAAAATGTTCAGATGAGCTCCAATCTTAGTTCCACCAGTTCTCTAAGCCTCTCTCCCTATCGTTATTTCCATGGAAAATGTTCAGATGAGCTCCATTCCTTAGTTCCACCAGTTCAGACCTTTACAGCTTTAAGCCTCTCTCTCTATTCTATCGTTATTTCCATGGAAAATGTTCAGATGAGCTCCATTCCTTAGTTCCACCAGTTCAGACCTTTACAGCTAAACCTCTCTATTCTATCGTTATTTCCATGGAAAATGTTCCTGATGAGCTCCATTTCTTAGTTCCACCAGTTCAGACCTTTACAGCTAAGCCTCTCTCTATTCTATCGTTATTTCCATGGAAAATGTTCAGATGAGCTCCATTCCTTAGTTCCACCAGTTCAGACCTTTACAGCTAAGCCTCTCTCTATTCTATCGTTATTTCCATGGAAAATGTTCAGATGAGTTCCTCCATTCCTTAGTTCCTATCCAGTTCAGACCATAGTTTACAGCTAAGCCTCTCTCTATTCTATCGTTATTTCCATGGAAAATGTTCAGATGAGCTCCATTCCTTAGTTCCACCAGTTCAGACCTTTACAGCTAGCCTCTCTCTATTCTATCGTTATTTCCATGGAAAATGTTCAGATGAGCTCCATTCCTTAGTTCCACCAGTTCAGACCTTTTTACAGCTAAGCCTCTCTCTATTCTATCGTTATTTCCATGGAAAATGTTCAGATGAGCTCCATTCCTTAGTTCACCAGTTCAGATTTTTACTGGCTAAGCCTCTCTCTATTCTATCGTTATTTCCATGGAAAATGTTCAGATGAGCTCCATTCCTTAGTTCCACCAGTTCAGACCTTTACAGCTAAGCCTCTCTATTCTATCGTTATTTCCATGGAAAATGTTCAGATGAGCTCCAATCCTTAGTTCCACCAGTTCAGACCTTTACAGCTAAGCCTCTCTCTATTCTATCGTTATTTCCATGGAAAATGTTCAGATGAGCTCCATTCCTTAGTTCCACCAGTTCAGACCTTTACAGCTAAGCCTCTCTATTCTATCGTTATTTCCATGGAAAAATGTTCAGATGAGCTCCATTCCTTAGTTCCACCAGTTCAGACCTTTACAGCTAACCTCTAAATTTCGTTCTTTATTCTATCGTTATTTCAATGGAAAATGTTCAGATAAGCCTCTCTATTCTATCCTAGTTTCCACCAGTTCAGACCTTTACACAGTTTTCAAACCTTTCTCTACCTCTTCTATCGTTATTTCCATGGAAAATGTTCAGATGAGCTCCATTCCTTAGTTCCACCATTTCCACCTTTACAGCTAAGCCTCTTCTATTCTATCGTTATTTCCATGGAAAATGTTCAGATGAGCCTTCCTTTGTTCCACCAGTTCCAGACCTTTACAGCTAGCCTCTCTCTATTTATCGTTATTTCCATGGAAAATGTTCAGATGAGCTCCATTCCTTAGTTCCACCAGTTCAGACCTTTACAGCTAACCCTCTCTATTCTATCGTTATTTCCATGGAAAATGTTCAGATGAGCTCCATTCCTTAGTTCCACCAGTTCAGACCTTTACAGCTAAGCCTCTCTCTATTCTATCGTTATTTCCATGGAAAATGTTCCGATGAGCTCCATTCCTTAGTTCCACCAGTTCAGACCTTTACCATGGAAAAGCTAAGTTCCACCAGTTCTCTTTCTATTCTATTCTATCGTTATTTCCATGGAAAATGTTCAGATGAGCTCAATCTTAGTTCCACCAGTTTCAGACCTTTACAGCTAAGCCTCTCTCTATTCTATCGTTATTTCCATGGAAAATGTTCAGATGAGCTCCAATCCTTAGTTCCACCAGTTCAGACCTTTAGCTAAGCCTCTCTCTATTCTATCGTTATTTCCATGGAAAAATGTCTAGATGAGCTCCATTCCTTAGTTCCACCAGTTCAGACATTTACAGCTAAGCTCTCTCTATTCTATCGTTATTTCCATGGAAAATGTTCAGATGAGCTCAGTTCCTTAGTTCCTCCAGTTCAGATTTTTTCCAGCTAGTCTATTCACCGTTATTTCCATGGAAAATGTTCAGATTCCATTCCTTAGTTTCTACCAGTTCAGACCTTTTAGTTTACAGAAAATTTTCAGATAAACTCCATTCCTTTGACAATTCTCTCTAAGCCTATTCTATCGTTATTTCCATGGAAAATGTTCAGATGAGCTCCATTCCTTAGTTCCACCAGTTCAGACCTTTACTAGATAAGCTCTCTCTATTCTATCGTTATTTCCATGGAAAATGTTCAGATGAGCTCCATTCCTTAGTTCCACCAGTTCAGACCTTTACAGCTAAGCCTCTCTCTATTCTATCGTTATTTCCATGGAAAATGTTCAGATGAGCTCCATTCCTTAGTTCCACCAGTTCAGACTTTTACAATAAGCCTCTCTCTATTCTATCGTTATTTCAATGGGAAAATGTTCAGATGAGCTCCATTCCTTAGTTCCACCAGTTCAGACCTTTTTAAGATAGACCTTTCTCTCTATTCTATCGTTATTTCCATGGAAAATGTTCTGATGAGCTCCATTCCTTAGTTCCAACAGTTCAGACCTTTACATCTAAGTCTCTCTCTATTCTATCGTTATTTCCATGGAAAATGTTCAGATGAGCTCCATTCCTTTGTTAGTTCAACCAGTTCAGACTATCGTTATTTCCATGAAAATGTTAAGCCATTCTCTCTATTCTATCGTTATTTCAATGGAAAATGTTCAGATGAGCTCCATTCCTTAGTTCCACCAGTTCAGACCTTTACAGCGAAGCCTCTCTTATTATCGTTATTTCCATGGAAAATGTTCAGATGAGCTCCAATCCTTAGTTCCACCAGTTCAGACTTTTACAGATAAGCCTCTCTACTCTATCGTTATTTCAATGGAAAATGTTCAGATGAGCTCCATTCCTTAGTTCCACCAGTTCAGACCTTTACAGCTAAACTCTCTATTCTATTCTATCGTTATTTCCATGGAAAATGTTCAGATTTTGAGCTCCATTCTATCGTTATTTCCATGGAAAACAGATGAGCTCTCATTCCAGTAAGCCTCTCCTATTCATCGTTATTTCATTTGAAACAGATGAGCTCCATTTTCCACCAGTTCAGACCTTTAAGCTAAGCCTCTCTCTATTCTATCGTTATTTCCATGGAAAATGTTCAGATGAGCTCCAATCCTTTGTTCCACCATTTCAGACCTTTACAGATAATCCCTCTCTCTATTCTATCGTTATTTCCATGGAAAATGTTCAGATGAGCTCCATTCCTTAGTTCCACCAGTTCAGACCTTTACAGCTAAGCCTCTCTCTATTCTATCGTTATTTCCATGGAAAATGTTCAGATGAGCTCATTCCATTCCTTAGTTCCATTCTATCCATTTCAGATTCCTTTTACAGCTAAGCCTCTCTCTATTCTATCGTTATTTCCATGGAAAATGTTCAGATGAGCTCCAATCCTTAGTTCCACCAGTTCAGACCCAGCTAAGACTCTCTCTACTCTATCGTTATTTCAATGGAAAATGTTCAGATGAGCTCCATTCCTTAGTTCCATCAGTTCACCTTTACAGCTAAGCCTCTCTATTCTATCGTTATTTCCATGGAAAATGTTCAGATGAGCTCCAATCCTTAGTTCCACCAGTTCAGACATTTACAGCTAAGCCTCTCTACTCTATCGTTATTTCCATGGAAAATGTTCATATGAGCTCCATTCCTTAGTTCCACCAGTTCAGACCTTTACAGCTAAGCCTCTCTCTATTCTATCGTTATTTCCATGGAAAATGTTCAGATGAGCTCCATTCCTTAGTTCCACCAGTTCAGATTTTTACAGCTAAGCCTCTCTCTATTCTATCGTTATTTCCATGGAAAATGTTCAGATGAGCTCCATTCCTTAGTTCCACCAGTTCAGATTTTACAGCTGCCTCTCTCTTTATTCTATCGTTATTTCCATGGAAAATGTTCAGATGAGCTCCATTCCTTAGTTCCACCAGTTCAGACCTTTTACAGCTAAACCTCTCTCTATTCTTATCGTTATTTCCATGGAAAATGTTCAGATGAGCTCCATTCCTTTGTTCCACCAGTTCAGACATTTACAGCTAAGCCTCTCACTATTCTATCGTTATTTCCATGGAAAATGTTCAGATGAGCTCCATTCCTTAGTTCCACCAGTTCAGACTTTTTACAGCTATGCCTCTCTCTATTCTATCGTTATTTCCATGGAAAATGTTCAGATGAGCTCCATTCCTTAGTTCCACCAGTTCAGACCTTTACAGCTAAGCCTCTCTCTATTCTATCGTTATTTCCATGGAAAATGTTCAGATGAGCTCCAATCCTTAGTTCCACCAGTTCAGACTTTTACAGATTAGCTTCTCTCTACTCTATCGTTATTTCTATGGAAAATGTTCAGATGAGCTCCATTCCTTAGTTCCACCAGTTCAGACCTTTACAGCTAAGCCTCTCTCTATTCTATCGTTATTTCCATGGAAAATGTCTATTAGATGATTTCCATAAAAATGTTCCGATGATTCCACCTTTAGTTCTACCAGTTCAGACCTTTACAGCTAATCCTCTCTTATTCTATCGTTATTTCCATGGAAAATGTTCAGATGAGCTCCATTCCTTAGTTCCACCAGTTCAGACCTTTACAGCTAAGCCTCTCTCTTCTCTATCGTTATTTCCATGGAAAATGTCAGATGAGCTCCATTCCTTAGTTCCACCAGTTCAGACCTTTACAGCTGCCTCTCTCTATTCTATCGTTATTTCCATGGAAAATGTTCAGATGAGCTCCATTCCTTAGTTCCACCAGTTCAGACCTTTTACAGATAATTCTTTCTCTATTCTATCGTTATTTCCATGTGAAAAATGTTCAGATGATCTCCATCCTTAGTTCCACCAGTTCAGACCTTTACAGCTAACCTCTCTATTCTATCGTTATTTCCATGGAAAATGTTCAGATGAGCTCCATTCCTTAGTTCCACCAGTTCAGACCTTTACAGCTAAGCCTCTCTCTATTCTATCGTTATTTCCATGGAAAATGTTCAGATGAGCTCCATTCCTTAGTTCCACCAGTTCAGACCTTTACAGCTAAGCCTCTCTCTATTCTATTATTATTTCCATGAAAATGTTTCAGATGATTCTATCGTTATTTCCATGGAAAATGTTCCATGGAAAATGATGAGCTCCATTCCTTAGTTCCACCAGTTCAGACCTTTACAGCTAAGCCTCTCTCTATTCTATCGTTATTTCCATGGAAAATGTTCAGATGAGCTCCATTCCTTAGTTCCACCAGTTCAGACCTTTACAGCTAAACCTCTCTCTATTCTATCGTTATTTCCATGGAAAATGTTCAGATGATCTCCATTTCTTTTGTTCCACCAGTTCAGACCTTTACAGCTAAGCCTCTCTATTCTATCGTTATTTCTATGGAAAATGTTCAGATGAGCTCCATTCCTTTGTTCCACCAGTTCAGACCTTTACAGCTAAGCATGCATGCCTCTATTCTATCGTTATTTCCATGGAAAATGTTCAGATGATTCCATTCTTTAGTTCCACCAGTTCAGACTTTTTACAATAAACCAATCCCCGCTTACGGATATGCCTCTCCCGGCTCTATCGTTATTTCCATGGAAAATGTTCAGATGAATTCCATTCCTTAGTTCCCATCAGTTCAGATATTTACATGTGCCTTAGTTCATTGTTCAGACCTTTTTACAGCTATTCTATCGTTATTTCCATGAAAAAATGTTCAGATGAGCTCCATTCCTTAGTTCCACCAGTTCAGATTTTTACACCTAAGCCTCTCTCTATTCTATCGTTATTTCCATGGAAAATTCAGATGAGCTCCATTCCTTAGTTCCACCAGTTCAGACCTTTGCAGCTAAAGTCCTCTCTCTATTCTATCGTTATTTCCATGGAAAATGTTCAGATGAGCTCCATTCCTTAGTTCCACCAGTTCAGACCTTTACAGATATGCCTTCTGGTTCTCTATCGTTATTTCCATGGAAAAAATTTCAGATGACTTTCCATTCCTTAGTTCCAGTTAGACTTTTACAGCTAAGCCTCTCTCTATTCTATCGTTATTTCCATGGCAAAAATGTTCAGATGAGCTCCATTCCTTTAGTTCCACCAGTTCAGACCTTTACAGATATCTCTCTATCTTCGTTATTTCCATGGAAAATGTTCAGATGATTCCATTCTTAGTTCCACCAGTTCAGATATTACAGCTCAGCCTCCACATTCATCGTTATTTCATGGAAATGTTCAGATGAGCTCCATTCTTAGTTCCACCAGTTCAGACTTTTACAGCTAAACCTCTCCCTATTCTATCGTTATTTCCATGGAAAATGTTCAGATGAGCTCCATTCCTTAGTTCCACCAGTTCAGATATTTACAGCTAAGCCCTCTCTCTATTCTATCGTTATTTCCATGGAAAATGTTCAGACCTATTCCATTCCTTAGTTCCACCAGTTCAGACCTTTACAGCCAGTGCTTCTCTCTATTCTATCGTTATTTCCATGGAAAATGTTCAGATGAGCTCCATTCCTTAGTTCCACCAGTTCAGATATTTTTACAGCTGCATGCCTCTCTCTATTCTATCGTTATTTCCATGGAAAAATGTTATGATGATTTCCATTCCTTAGTTCCACCAGTTCAGATATTTTACAGCTGTTTGCCTCTCTGTCTATTCTATCGTTATTTCCATGGAAAAATGTTCAGATGAGCTCCATTCTTTTAGTTCCACCAGTTCAGACCTTTACAGCTAAGCTCTCTCTATTCTATCGTTATTTCCATGGAAAATGTTCAGATGAGCTCCATTCCTTAGTTCCACCAGTTCAGACCTTTTTTACAGTCAGATGACCTCTCTCTATTCTATCGTTATTTCTATGGAAAAATGTTCAGATGATGATTCCATTCTTTAGTTCCACCAGTTCAGACCTTTGTAGCTAAGTTTCTCTCATATTCTATCGTTATTTCCATGGAAAATGTTCAGATGATCTCCATTGTTTTAGTTCCACCAGTTCAGATATTTTACAGCTAAGCCTCTCTCCTATTCTATCGTTATTTCCATGGAAAAATTTCAGATGAGCTCCATTCCTTAGTTCCACCAGTTCAGACCTTTACAGCTAAGCCTCTGTATTCTATCGTTATTTCCATGGAAAATGTTCAGATGAGTTCCATTCCTTAGTTCCACCAGTTCAGACCTTTTACAGCTGCCTCTCTCTATTCTATCGTTATTTCCATGAAAAATGTTCAGATGAGCTCCATTCCTTTGTTCCACCAGTTCAGACCTTTACAGCTAAGCAGGCCTCTATTCTATCGTTATTTCCATGGAAAAATGTTCAGATGACTTCCATTTTTAGTTCCACCAGTTCAGACATTTAGTTAGCTCAGCCTTCTGCTCTATTCTATCGTTATTTCCATGGAAAATGTTCAGATGAGCTCCATTCCTTAGTTCCACCAGTTCAGACCTTTACAGCTCAAGCCTCTCTCATTCTATCGTTATTTCCATGGAAAATGTTCAGATGAGCTCCATTCTTAGTTCCACCAGTTCAGACCTTTACAGCTAAGCCTCTCTCTTCTATCGTTATTTCCATGGAAAATGTTCAGATTTCCATGGACCAAATATTCAGATGAGCTCTCTATTCTATCGTTATTTCCATGGAAATGTTCCAGATTAGCTCCATTTTTAGTTCAACCAGTTCAGACCTTTCAGCCTCTCTCTATTCTATCGTTATTTCCATGGAAAATGTTCAGATGAGCTCCATTCTTTAGTTCCACCAGTTCAGATATTTTTACAGCATGCTTCTCTTTATTCTATCGTTATTTCCATGGAAAATGTTCAGATGATATCCATTCCTTAGTTCCACCAGTTCAGACCTTTACAGCTAAACCTCTCTACTTCTATCGTTATTTCCATGGAAAATGTTCAGATGAGCTCCATTCCTTAGTTCCACCAGTTCAGACCTTTACAGCTAAGCCCTCTCTATTCTATCGTTATTTCCATGGAAAATGTTCAGGATGAGCTCCATTCCTTTAGTTCCACCAGTTCAGATATTTACAGCTGCATGCCTCTCTCTATTCTATCGTTATTTCCATGGAAAATGTTCAGATGATCTCTATTCCTTAGTTCCACCAGTTCAGACCTTTACAGCTGAATGCCTGGCGTGTTCTATCGTTATTTCCATGGAAAATGATCAGATGAGCTCCATTCCTTAGGTTCCACCAGTTCAGACCTTTACATTCAGATCTTTATTCTATCGTTGTTTCCATGGAAAATTCAGATGACCTCCATTCCTTAGTTCCACCAGTTCAGGCAAAAGCTAAGCTTTCTCTATTCTATCGTTATTTCCATGGAAAATGTTCAGATGAGTTCCATTCATTTACAGCTTTAGTTCTATCGTTATTTCAGAAAATTTTTATTCTTACCTCAAGATTCCTCTCTATTCTATCGTTATTTCCATGGAAAATGATCAGATGATCTCCATTCCTTAGTTCCACCAGTTCAGACATTTACAGCTAAGCCTGTCTCTATTCTATCGTTATTTCCATGGAAAATGTTCAGATGATTCCATTCCTTAGTTCCACCAGTTCAGACCTTTACAACTAAGCCTCTCTCTATTCTATCGTTATTTCCATTGGAAAATGTTCAGATGACTCCATTCCTTTGTTCCACCAGTTCAGACCTTTACACCTGCTTTCTGCCATATTCTATCGTTATTTCCATGGAAAATATTCAGATGACTTCCATTCCTTAGTTCCACCAGTTCAGATATTTACAGCAATGCCTCTCTCTATTCTATCGTTATTTCCATGGAAAATGTTCAGATGAGCTCCATTCTTAGTTCCACCAGTTCAGACCTTTTTACCTGCTAAGCGGGCCATATTCTATCGTTATTTCCATGGCAAAAAATGTTCAGATGACATCCATTCTTAGTTCACCAGTTCAGATCGTTACCTGACTGCCTCTCTATTCTATCGTTATTTCCATGGAAAACATTCAGATGTCTTCTATTCTTTAGTCCACCAGTTCAGGTATTTACAGCCTGCTCTCTATTCTATCGTTATTTCCATGGAAAATGTTCAGATGATCGCCATTCCTTAGTTCCAGCAGTTCAGACCTTTACAGCTAAGCCTCTCTCTATTCTATCGTTATTTCCATGGAAATGTTCAGATGAGTTCCATTCCTTAGTTCCACCAGTTCAGACCTTTATGCCTCTCTGTATTCTATCGTTATTTCCATGGAAAATGTTCAGATGAGATCCATTCCTTAGTTCCACCAGTTCAGAACATTACAGCTACCAGCATCTCTCTCTATTCTATCATGTTATTTCCATGGCAAAATGTTCAGATCTCTCCATTCTTTATTCTATCGATGGAAAAGTTCAGACCAATTTACACCTAAGCCTCTCTCTATTCTATCGTTATTTCCATGGAAAATGTTCAGATGAGCTCCATTCCTTAGTTCCACCAGTTCAGACATTTACAGCTGACCTCTCTCTTTTCTATCGTTATTTCCATGGAAAATGTTCAGATGAGCTCCATATCCTTAGTTCCACCAGTTCAGACTCTTTTACTGATAGCCTCTCTCTATTCTATCGTTATTTCCATGGAAAAATATTCAGATGAGCTCCATATCCTTAGTTCCACCAGTTCAGACCTTTACAAATAAAACTCTATATTCTATCTTTTTCCATGGAAAAGCGATAGAATGAGTCCATTCATGAGTTCCACAAGTTCAGACCTTTACAGCTAATAACAGAACTCATTCTATCGTTATTTCCACAGAAAAAAGTTCAGATGAGCTCCATTCCTTTGTTCCACCAGTTCAGACCAAAACAAAGTAGCCTTCCTCTATTCTATCGTTTTTCCATGGAAAATGTTCAGATGATTCATTCCTTAGTTCCAATAAATTTCAGGCCTTCACAGGCAAATTACTCTGGGTAAAATTTCCATGGAAAATGTTCAGATGATTCCATTCATTAGTTCCACCAGTTTAGGCCTTTATTATCTAATGCCTCTCTCTATTCTATCGTTATTTTTCAATGGAAATGAACAGATGAGCTCCATTCCTTTGTTCCACCTGTTCAGACCTTTATTACCTGCATGCCTCTCTCCTATTCTATCGTTATTTCCATGGAAAATGTTCAGATGAGTTCCATTCCTTAGTTCCACCAGTTCAGACCTTTACAGCTGCCTCCTCTCTATTCTATCGTTATTTCCATGGGAAATATTCAGATGAGCTCCATTCCTTAGTTCCACCAGTTCAGACCTTTATTGCTATGCCCTCTCTATTCTATCGTTATTTCCATGGAAAATGTTCAGATGAGCTCCATTCTTTTGTTCCACCAGTTCAGACCTTTACAGCTAAGCCTCTCTCTATTCTATCGTTATTTCCATGTCAAATGTTCAGATGAGTTCCATTTCCTTAGTTCCACCAGTTCAGACCTTTTACAGCTATGTCTCTCTCTATTGTTATCGTTATTTCCATGGAAAATGTTCAGATGAGCTCCATTCTTTAGTTCCACCAGTTCAGATATTTTTACAGCTAAGCCTCTCTCTATTCTATCGTTATTTCCATGGAAAATGTTCAGATGAGCTCCATTCCTTAGTTCCACCAGTTCAAGTATTTATTATCTACATGCCTCTCTCTATTCTATCGTTATTTCCATGGAAAATATTCTGATGAGTTCCATTCTTTAGTTCCACCAGTTCAGACCTTTACATCTAAGCCTCTCTCTATTCTATCGTTATTTCCATGGAAAATGATCAGATGAGCTCCAATCCTTGTTCCACCAGTTCAGACCTTTTTACAGCTTCGCCTCTCTCTATTCTATCGTTATTTCCATGGAAAATGTTCAGATGAGCTCCATTCCTTAGTTCCACCAGTTCAGACCTTTACAGCTAAGCTCTCTCTATTCTATCGTTATTTCCATGAAAATGTTCAGATGACCTCCATTCCTTAGTTCCACCAGTTCAGACCTTTACAGCCAAGCTCTCTACATTCTATCGTTATTTCCATGGAAAAGGTTCAGATGATTCTATCGTTATTTCCATTCCTTAGAGTTCCAACAGTTTCCACAGTTTCTCTCTATTCTATCGTTATTTCCATGGAAAATGTTCAGATGAGCTCCATTCCTTAGGTTCACCAGTTCCAGCTCAAGACCTTTTACAGCAAACTCTATTCTATCGTTATTTCCATGGAAAATATTCAGATGAGCTCCATTCCTTAGTTCCAATTGTTCAGACCTTTTTACAGCTGTTTCTCTCTATTCTATCGTTATTTCCATGGAAAATGTTCAGATGATCTCCATTCCTAGTTCCACCAGTTCAGACCTCCTTACAGCTAAGCCTCTCTCTATTCTATCGTTATTTCCATGGAAAATGTTTTCCATTCTTGAGCTCTACATTCTATCGTTATTTTATGGAAAATGTTCAGATGAGTTCCATTCCTTAGTTCCACCAGTTCAGACCTTTACAGCCCTCTCTCTATTCTATCGTTATTTCCATGGAAATGTTCAGATGAGCTCCATTCCTTAGTTCCAGTTCAGACCTTTACAGCTAAGACTCTCTCACTATTCTTTCCATGGAAAATGTCAGATGAGCTCCATTCCTTGTTCCAAGGTTCCACCAGTTTACAGCTTAAGCCCTCTCTACTTATCGTTATTTCCATGGAAAATTTTCTAATGAGCTCCATTCCTTAGTTCCACCAGTTCAGACATTTTACAGATAAGCCTCTCTCATTTCTATCGTTATTTCCATGGAAAAATGTTCAGATGAGCTCCATTCCTTAGTTCCACCAGTTCTGACCTTTTACAGTAAGCTTCTCTCTATTCTATCGTTATTTCGAAAAAATGTTCAGATGAGCTCCATTCCTTAGTTCCACCAGTTCAGACTTTTACAGCTAAGCCTCTCTACACACTATCGTTATTTCCATGGAAAATGTTCAGATGATCTCCATTCCTTAGTTCCACCAGTTCAGACCTTTACAGCTAAGCTTCCTACATTCTATCGTTATTTCCATGGAAAATGTTCAGATGATCTCCATTCTTAGTTCCACCAGTTCAGACCTTTACAGCTAAGCCTCTCTCTATTCTATCGTTATTTCCATGGAAAAATGTTCAGTTCCAGATGTTCCTCCATTCCTTAGTTCCACCAGTTCAGACCATTTTTACAGTTCAGCCTTTCTCTATTCTATCGTTATTTCCATGGAAAATGTTCAGATGATCTCCATTCCTTAGTTCCACCAGTTCAGACCTTTACAGCTAAATGGTTAAGGGCCTCTCTCTATTCTATCGTTATTTCCATGGAAAATGTTCAGATGACCTCCATTCCCATTCCATAGTTCCACGTTATTTCAGTTCAGACCTTTTACAGTTTTAACTTTTTCTCTCTATACTCTATCGTTATTTCCATGGAAAATGTTCAGATGAGCTCCATTCCAGTTAGTTCCACCAGTTCAGACCTTACAGCTCATTCTTAGTTCCTCTGGTTCCAGACTTTTACCTTCCTCTCTTGTTATTTCCATGGAAAATGTTCAGATGAGCTCCATTCCTTAGTTCCACCAGTTCAGACCTTTACAGCTAATCCTCTCTCTATTCTATCGTTATTTCCATGGAAAATGTTCAGATGAGCTCCATTCCTTAGTTCCACCAGTTCAGACCTTTACAGCTAAGCCTCTCTCTACTCTATCGTTATTTCCATGAAAATGTTCAGATGACTCCATTCCTTAGTTCCACCAGTTCAGACCTTTTACAGCTAAGCCTCTCTCTATTCTATCGTTATTTCCATGGAAAATGTTCAGATGAGCTCCATTCTTAGTTCCACCAGTTCAGACTTTTACTTCTCTTTCCTCCTCTCTATCGTTATTTCCATGGAAAATGATCAGATTTCCATTCCTTAGTTCCACCAGTTCAGACATTACAGCTAAGCCTCTCTCTATTCTATCGTTATTTCCATGGAAAATGTTCAGATGAGCTCCATTCCTTAGTTCCACCAGTTCAGACCTTTACAGCTAAGCCTCTCTATTCTATCGTTATTTCCATGGAAAATGTTCAGATGAGCTCCATTCCTTAGTTCCACCAGTTCAGACCTTTACAGCTAAGCTCTCTCTATTCTATCGTTATTTCCATGGAAAATGTTCAGATCTTTGAGCCTCTCATTCCTTATTTCAATGGAAAAGTTCAGACCATTACAGCAGTTCAGACCTTTCTAATCACTCTCTCTTCTATCGTTATTTCCATGGAAAATGTTCAGATGAGCTCCATTCCTTAGTTCCACCAGTTCAGACCTTTACAGCTAAGCCTCTCTCTACATTCTATCGTTATTTCAATGGAAAATGTTCCAGATGAGCTCCATTCCTTAGTTCCACCAGTTCAGACCTTTACAGCTAAGCCTCTCCTATTCTATCGTTATTTCCATGGAAAATGTTCAATTCCTTAGTTCCAGATGACTTTTTACTCCAACTCTATCATTATTTCCACCAGTTCAGACCTTTACAGCTAAGCTTCTCTCTATTCTATCGTTATTTCCATGGAAAAATGTTCAGATGAGCTCCATTCCTTAGTTCCACCAGTTCAGACCTTTACAGCTAGCCTCTCTCTATTCTATCGTTATTTCCATGGAAAATGTTCAGATGAGCTCCATTCCTTAGTTCCACCAGTTCAGACCTTTACAGCTAAGCTCTCTCCCACATTCTATCGTTATTTCCATGGAAAATGTTCAGATGAGCTCCATTCCTTAGTTCCACCAGTTCAGACCTTTACAGCAAAGCCTCCTCTCTATTCTATCGTTATTTCCATGGAAAATGTTCAGATGAGCTCCATTCCTTAGTTCCACCAGTTCAGACCTTTACAGCTAAGCCTCTCTCTATTCTATCGTTATTTCCATGGAAAATGTCTAGATGAGCTCCATTCCTTAGTTCCACCAGTTCAGACCTTTACAGCTAAACCTCTCACATTCTATCGTTATTTCCATGGAAAATTTTAGATGACCTCCATTCCTTAGTTCCACCAGTTCAGACCTTACAGCTAAGCCTCTCTCTATTCTATCGTTATTTCCATGGAAAATGTTCAGATGATCTCCAACCTTAGTTCCACCAGTTCAGACCTTACAGCTAAGCTCTCTCTCTATTCTATCGTTATTTCCATGGAAAATGTTCAGATGAGCTCCATTCCTTAGTTCCACCAGTTCAGACCTTTACAGCTAAGCCTCTCTCTATTCTATCGTTATTTCCATGGAAAATGTTCAGATGAGCTCCATTCCTTAGTTCCACCAGTTCAGACATTTACAGCTGCCTCTCTCATTCTATCGTTATTTCCATGGAAAATGTTCAGATGAGCTCCATTCCTTAGTTCCACCAGTTCAGACCTTTACAGCTAAGCCTCTCTACATTCTATCATTATTTCTGGAAAATGTTCGTTATTCCTTAGTTCCAGTTGGAAAATGTTCTAGATGATCGTCCATTCCTTAGTTCCACCAGTTCAGACCTTTACAGCTAAGCCTCTCTCTATTCTATCGTTATTTCCATGGAAAATGTTCAGATGATCTCCATTCCTTAGTTCCACCAGTTCAGACCTTTACAGCTGTTTCTCTCCATTCTATCGTTATTTCCATGGAAAATGTTCAGATGAGCTCCATTCCATAGTTCCACCAGTTCAGACCTTTACAGCTAAGCCTCTCTATTCTTCTGTTATTTCCATGGAAAATGTTCAGATGAGTTCCATTCCTTAGTTCCACCAGTTCAGACCTTTACAGCTGCCTCTCTATTCTATCGTTATTTCCATGGAAAATGTTCAGATGAGCTCCATTCTTAGTTCCACCATTTCAGACCTTTACAGCTAAGCCTCTCTATTCTATCGTTATTTCCATGGAAAATGTTCAGATGAGCTCCATTCCTAGTTCCACCAGTTCAGACCTTTGCAGATAAGCCTCTATTCTATCGTTATTTCCATGGAAAATGTTCAGATGAGCTCCATTCCTTAGTTCCACCAGTTCAGACCTTACAGTTATCCACTATCCTCTCTACTTATCGTTATTTCCATGGAAAATGTTCAGATGATCTCCATTCCTTAGTTCCACCAGTTCAGATCTCCATTTTATTCCACCTCTTATTCTATGGTTATTTCCATGGAAATGTTCAGATGAGCTCCATTCCTTAGTTCCACCAGTTCAGACATTTTACAGCTAAGCCTCTCATTCTATCGTTATTTCCATGGAAAATGTTCAGATGAGCTCCATTCTTAGTTCCACCAGTTCAGACCTTACAGCTAAGCCTCTATATTCTATCATTATTTCCATGGAAAATGTTCAGATGAGCTCCATTCCTTAGTTCCACCAGTTCAGACCTTTACAGCTAAGCTTCTCTCTATTCTATCGTTATTTCCATGGAAAATGTCTAGATGAGCTCCATTCCATAGTTCCACCAGTTCAGACCTTTTACAGCTAAGCCTCTCTCTATTCTATCGTTATTTCCATGGAAATGTTCAGATGAGCTCCATTCCTTAGTTCCACCAGTTCAGACCTTTACAGCTAAGCCTCTCTATTCTATCGTTATTTCCATGGAAAATATTCAGATGAGCTCCATTCCTTAGTTCCACCAGTTCAGACCTTTTACAGATAAGCCTCTCTCTATTCTATCATTATTTCCATGGAAAATGTTCAGATGGGCTCCATTCCTTAGTTCCACCAGTTCAGACCTTTACAGCTGGGCCTCTCTTATTCTATCGTTATTTCCATGGAAAATGTTCAGATGAGCTCCATTCCTTAGTTCCACCAGTTCAGACCTTTACAGCCAAACTCTCTCTCTATTCTATCGTTATTTCCATGGAAAATGTTCAGATGAGCTCCATTCCTTAGTTCCACCAGTTCAGACCTTACAGCAGCTATATTCTATCGTTATTTATTGGAAAATGATCTGATGATCTCATATTAGTTCCCACCAGTTCAGACCTTTCCATCTATTCTATCGTTATTTCCATGGAAAATGTTCAGATGAGCTCCATTCCTTAGTTCCACCAGTTCAGACCTTTACAGCTAAGCCTCTCTCTATTCTATCGTTATTTCCATGGAAAATGTTCAGATGATCTCCATTCCTTAGTTCCACCAGTTCAGACCTTTACAGCCTAAGCCTCTCTCTATTCTATCGTTATTTCCATGGAAAATGTTCAGATGAGCTCCATTCCTTAGTTCCACCAGTTCAGACCTTACAGCTAAGCCTCTCTCTCTATTCTATCGTTATTTCCATGGAAAAATATTCAGATGAGCTCCATTCTTAGTTCCACCAGTTCAGACCTTTACAGCTGCCTCTCTCTATTCTATCGTTATTTCCATGGAAATGTTCTGATGAGCTCCCATTCCTTAGTTCCACCAGTTCAGACCTTTACAGCTAAGCCTCTCTATTCTATCATTATTTCCATGGAAAATGTTCAGATGAGCTCCATTCCTTAGTTCCACCAGTTCAGACCTTTACAGCTGCTTCAACATTCTATCGTTATTTCCATGGAAAATGTTCAGATGAGCTCCATTCCTTAGTTCCACCAGTTCAGACCTTTACAGCTTTTCTCTCTCTATTCTATCGTTATTTCCATGGAAAATGTTCAGATGAGCTCCATTCCTTAGTTCCACCATTTCAGACCTTTACAGCTAAGCCTCTCTCTATTCTATCGTTATTTCCATGGAAAATGTTCAGATGAGCTCCATTATTAGTTCCACCAGTTCAGACCTTTACAGCTAAGCCTCTCTATTCTATCGTTATTTCCATGGAAAATGTTCAGATGATCTCCATTCCTTTAGTTCCACCAGTTCAGACATTTACCTTTAAGCTCTCTCTATTCTATCATTATTTCCATGGAAAATGTTCAGATGAGCTCCATTCTTAGTTCCACCAGTTCAGACCTTTACAGCTGTTCATCTACATTCTATCGTTATTTCCATGGAAAATGTTCAGATGACCTCCATTCCTTAGTTCCACCAGTTCAGACCTTTATGTTCTGAGCTCCATTTAAGCCAGTTCAGACCTTTCTATCTATTCTATCGTTATTTCCATGGAAAATGATCAGATGAGCTCCATTCCTTAGTTCCACCAGTTCAGACCTTTACAGCTAAGCCTCTCTCTATTCTATCGTTATTTCCATGGAAAATGTTCAGATGAGCTCCATTCCATAGTTCCACCAGTTCAGACCTTTACAGCTGCCTCTCTCTATTCTATCGTTATTTCCATGGAAAATGTTCAGATGAGCTCCATTCCATAGTTCCACCAGTTCAGACCTTTACAGCTGCTTCTCTATTCTATCGTTATTTCCATGGAAAATGTTCAGATGACCTCCATTCCTTAGTTCCACCAGTTCAGCCCTTTACAGCTAAGCCTCTCTCTATTCTATCGTTATTTCCATGGAAAATGTTCAGATGAGCTCCATTCCTTAGTTCCACCAGTTCAGACCTTTATAGCGTTTTCTCTCTATTCTATCGTTATTTCCATGGAAAATGTTCAGATGATTCCATTCCTTAGTTCCACCAGTTCAGACCTTTTACAGCTGGAAAGTTCCAGATGAGCTCCCTTAGTTCCACCAGTTCTATTCTATCGTTATTTCCATGGAAAATGTTCAGATGAGCTCCATTCCTTAGTTCCACCAGTTCAGACCTTTACAGCTAAGCCTCTCTATTCTATCGTTATTTCCATGGAAAATGTTCAGATGAGCTCCATTCCTTAGTTCCACCAGTTCAGACCTTTACAGCTAAGCTCTCTCTCTATTCTATCGTTATTTCCATGGAAAATGTTCAGATGAGCTCCATTCCTTAGTTCCACCAGTTCAGACCTTTTACAGCTAAGCCTCTCTCTATTCTATCGTTATTTCCATGGAAAATGTTCAGATGAGCTCCATTCCTTAGTTCCACCAGTTCAGACCTTTACAGCTAAGCTCTCTCTCTATTCTATCGTTATTTCCATGGAAAATGTTCAGATGAGCTCCATTCCTAGTTCCACCAGTTCAGACCTTTACAGCTAAGCCTCTCTCTATTCTATCGTTATTTCCATGGAAAATGTTCAGATGAGCTCCATTCCTTAGTTCCACCAGTTCAGATCTTTACAGCTAAGCCTCTCTCTATTCTATCGTTATTTCCATGGAAAATGTTCAGGTGAGCCCCAATCCTTAGTTCCACCAGTTCAGACCTTTACAGCTAAGCCTCTCTCTATTCTATCGTTATTTCAATGGAAAATGTTCAGATGAGCTCCAATCCTTAGTTCCACCAGTTCAGATCTTTACAGCTAAGCCTCTCTCTATTCTATCGTTATTTCCATGGAAAATGTTCAGATGAGCTCCATTCCATAGTTCCACCAGTTCAGACCTTTACAGCTTGCCTCTCACTATTCTATCGTTATTTCCATGGAAAATGTTAGATGAGCTCCATTCCTTAGTTCCACCAGTTCAGACCTTTACAGCTAAGCCTCTCTCTATTCTATCGTTATTTCCATGGAAAATGTTCAGATGAGCTCCATTCCTTAGTTCCACCAGTTCAGACCTTTACAGCTAAGCCTCTCTCTATTGTATCGTTATTTCCATGGAAAATAATCAGATGAGCTCCATTCCTTAGTTCCACCAGTTCAGACCTTTTACAGCTAAGCCTCTCTCTATTCTATCGTTATTTCCATGGAAAATGTTCAGATGAGCTCCATTCCTTAGTTCCACCAGTTCAGACCTTTACAGCTAAGCCTCTCTCTATTCTATCGTTATTTCCATGGAAAATGTTCAGATGAGCTCCATTCCTTAGTTCCACCAGTTCAGACCTTTACAGCTAAACCTCTCTATTCTATCGTTATTTCCATGGAAAATGTTCAGATGAGCTCCATTCCTTAGTTCCACCAGTTCAGACCTTTACAGCTAAGCCTCTCTAACATTCTATCGTTATTTCCATGGAAAATGTTCAGATGAGCTCCATTCCTTAGTTCCACCAGTTCAGACCTTTACAGCTGCCTCTCTCTATTCTATCGTTATTTCCATGGAAAATGTTCAGATGAGCTCCATTCCTTAGTTCCACCAGTTCAGACCTTTACAGCTAAGCCTCTCTCTATTCTATCATTATTTCCATGGAAAATGTTCAGATGAGCTCCATTCCTTAGTTCCACCAGTTCAGACCTTTACAGCTGCCTCTCTCTATTGTATCGTTATTTCCATGGAAAATGTTCAGATGAGCTCCATTTCTTAGTTCCACCAGTTCAGACCTTTACAGATAAGCCTCTCTCTATTCTATCGTTATTTCCATGGAAAATGTTCAGATGAGCTCCATTCCTTAGTTCCACCAGTTCAGACCTTTACAGCTAAGCCTCTCTCTATTCTATCGTTATTTCCATGGAAAATGTTCAGATGAGCTCCATTCCTTAGTTCCACCAGTTCAGACCTTTACAGCTAAGCCTCTCTCTATTCTATCGTTATTTCCATGGAAAATGTTCAGATGACCTCTCCATTCCTTAGTTCCACCAGTTCAGACCTTTACAGCTAAGCCTCTCTCTATTCTATCGTTATTTCCATGGAAAATGTTCAGATGAGCTCCATTCCTTAGTTCCACCAGTTCAGACCTTTACAGCTAAACCTCTCTATTCTATCGTTATTTCCATGGAAAATGTTCAGATGAGCTCCATTCCTTAGTTCCACCAGTTCAGACCGTTTTTCCAGCTAATGCCTCTCTCTATTCTATCGTTATTTCCATGGAAAATGTTCAGATGAGCTCCATTCCTTAGTTCCACCAGTTCAGACCTTTACAGCTAAGCCTCTCTCTATTCTATCGTTATTTCCATGGAAAATGTTCAGATGAGCTCCATTCCTTAGTTCCACCAGTTCAGACCTTTACAGCTAAGCCTCTCTCTATTCTATCGTTATTTCCATGGAAAATGTTCAGATGAGCTCCATTCCTTAGTTCCACCAGTTCAGACCTTTACAGCTAAGCCTCTCTCTATTCTATCGTTATTTCCATGGAAAATGTTCAGATGAGCTCCATTCCTTAGTTCCACCAGTTCAGACCTTTACAGCTAAGCTCTCTCTATTCTATCGTTATTTCCATGGAAAATGTTCAGATGAGCTCCATTCTTAGTTCCACCAGTTCAGACCTTTACAGCTAAGCCTCTCTCTATTCTATCGTTATTTCCATGGAAAATGTTCAGATGAGCTCCATTCCTTAGTTCCACCAGTTCAGACCTTTACAGCTAAGCCTCTCTATTCTATCGTTATTTCCATGGAAAATGTTCAGATGAGCTCCATTCCTTAGTTCCACCAGTTCAGACCTTTACAGCTAAGCCTCTCTCTATTCTATCGTTATTTCCATGGAAAATGTTCAGATGAGCTCCATTCCTTAGTTCCACCAGTTCAGACCTTTACAGCTAAGCCTCTCTCTATTCTATCGTTATTTCCATGGAAAATGTTCAGATGAGCTCCATTCCTTAGTTCCACCAGTTCAGACCTTTACAGCTAAGCCTCTCTCTATTCTATCGTTATTTCCATGGAAAATGTTCAGATGAGCTCCATTCCTTAGGTTCCACCAGTTCAGACTTTTTACAGCTAAGCCTCTCTCTACTCTATCGTTATTTCCATGGAAAATGTTCAGATGAGCTCCATTCCTTAGTTCCACCAGTTCAGACCTTTACAGCTAAGCCTCTCTCTATTCTATCGTTATTTCCATGGAAAATGTTCAGATGAGCTCCATTCCTTAGTTCCACCAGTTCAGACCTTTACAGCTAAGCCTCTCTCTATTCTATCGTTATTTCCATGGAAAATGTTCAGATGAGCTCCATTCCTTAGTTCCACCAGTTCAGACCTTTACAGCTAAGCCTCTCTATTCTATCGTTATTTCCATGGAAAATGTTCAGATGAGCTCCATTCCTTAGTTCCACCAGTTCAGACAGAATGTTTTACAGCTCCAGCCTCTCTCTATTCTATCGTTATTTCCATGGAAAATGTTCAGATGAGCTCCAATCCTTAGTTCCACCAGTTCAGGCCTTTACAGCTAAGCCTCTCTCTACTCTATCGTTATTTCCATGGGAAATGTTCAGATTAGCTCCATTCCTTAGTTCCACCAGTTCAGACCTTTACAGCTAAGCCTCTCTCTATTCTATCGTTATTTCCATGGAAAATGTTCAGATGAGATCCATTCTTTAGTTCCACCAGTTCAGACCTTTACAGCTAAAAGCCTCTCTCTAGTTCAGTTATCGTTATTTCCATGGAAAATGTTCAGATGATCTCCATTCCTTAGTTCCACCAGTTCAGACCTTTACAGCTAAGCCTCTCTATTCTATCGTTATTTCCATGGAAAATGTTCAGATGATCTCCATTCCTTAGTTCCACCAGTTCAGACCTTTACAGCTAAGCCCTCTCTATTCTATCGTTATTTCCATGGAAAATGTTCAGATGAGCTCCATTCCTTAGTTCCACCAGTTCAGACCTTTACAGCTAAGCCTCTCTCTATTCTATCGTTATTTCCATGGAAAATGTTCAGATGAGCTCCATTCCTTAGTTCCACCAGTTCAGACCTTTACAGCTAAGCCTCTCTATTCTATCGTTATTTCCATGGAAAATGTTCAGATGACCTCCATTCCTTAGTTCCACCAGTTCAGACCTTACAGCTAAGCCTCTCTCTATTCTATCGTTATTTCCATGGAAAATGTTCAGATGAGCTCCATTCCTTAGTTCCACCAGTTCAGACCTTTACAGCTAAGCCTCTCTCTATTCTATCGTTATTTCCATGGAAAATGTTCAGATGATCTCCATTCCTTAGTTCCACCAGTTCAGACCTTTTACAGCTAAGCCTCTCTCTACTCTATCGTTATTTCCATGGAAAATGTTCAGATGAGCTCCATTCCTTAGTTCCACCAGTTCAGACCTTTACAGCTAAGCCCCCTCTACTCTATCGTTATTTCCATGGGAAAATGACCTCCATTCCTTAGTTCCACCAGTTCAGACCTTTGAGCCTCTCTCATTCTATCGTTATTTCCATGGAAAATGTTCAGATTAGACCCATTCCTTTTAGTTCCACCAGTTCAGACCTTTACCTTTATCATTATTTCCATTGGAAAATGTTCAGATTTCCATTCTTAGTTCCACCAGTTCTCTCTCTATTCTATCGTTATTTCCATGGAAAATGTTCAGATGAGCTCCATTCCATAGTTCCACCAGTTCAGACCTTTACAGCTAAGCCTCTCTAATATCTATCGTTATTTCCATGGAAAATGTTCAGATGAGCTCCATTCCTTAGTTCCACCAGTTCAGACCTTTACAGCTAAGCCTCTCTCTATTCTATCGTTATTTCCATGGAAAATGTTCAGATGAGCTCCATTCCTTAGTTCCACCAGTTCAGACCTTTACATAAGCCTCTCTATTCTATCTATCGTTATTTCCATGGAAAATGTTCAGATGAGCTCCATTCCATAGTTCCACCAGTTCAGACCTTTACAGCTAAGCCTCTCCCTATTCTATCATTATTTCCATGGAAAATGTTCAGATGAGCTCCAATCCCTAGTTCCACCAGTTCAGATCTTTACAGCTAAGCCTCTCTCTCTATTCTATCGTTATTTTCCATGGAAAATGTTCAGATGAGCTCCATTCCTTAGTTCCAGTTCAGACCACCAGTCATAGTTCTAAAGACCTTTCCATGGAAAATGTTCAGATGAGCTCCATTCCTTAGTTCCACCAGTTCAGACCTTTACAGCTAAACCTCTCTATTCTATCGTTATTTCCATGGAAAATGTTCAGATGAGCTCCATTCCTTAGTTCCACCATTTCAGATCTTTACAGCTAAGCCTCTCTCTATTCTATCGTTATTTCCATGGAAAATGTTCAGATGAGCTCCATTCCTTAGTTCCACCAGTTCAGACCTTTACAGCTAAGCCTCTCTCTATTCTATCGTTATTTCCATGGAAAATGTTCAGATGAGCTCCATTCCTTAGTTCCACCAGTTCAGACCTTTACAGCTAAGCCTCTCTCTATTCTATCGTTATTTCCATGGAAAATGTTCAGATGACCTCCATTCCTTAGTTCCACCAGTTCAGACCTTTACAGCTAAGCCTCTCTACATTCTATCGTTATTTCCATGGAAAATGTTCAGATGAGCTCCATTCCTTAGTTCCACCAGTTCAGACCTTTACAGCTAAGCCTCTCTCTATTCTATCGTTATTTCCATGGAAAATGTTCAGATTAGCTCCATTCCATAGTTCCACCAGTTCAGACATTTACAGCTAAGCTTCTCTCTCTATTCTATCATTATTTCCATGGAAAATGTTCAGATGAGCTCCAATCCTTAGTTCCACCAGTTCAGACCTTTACAGCTAAGCCTCTCTCTATTTGTATCGTTATTTCCATGGAAAATGTTCATGAGCTCCATTCCTTAGCTCCAGTTCCTTAGTTCCATCCATTTCAGACCTTTCCAGCCATTTTCAGACCTTTCTCTCTATTCTATCGTTATTTCCATGGAAAATGTTCAGATGAGCTCCATTCCTTAGTTCCACCAGTTCAGACCTTTACAGCTAAGCCTCTCTCTCTATTCTATCGTTATTTCCATGGAAAATGTTCAGATGAGCTCCATTCCTTAGTTCCACCAGTTCAGACCTTTACAGCTAAGCCACTCTCTATTCTATCGTTATTTCCATGGAAAATGTTCAGATGAGCTCCAATCCTTAGTTCCACGAGTTCAGACTTTTACAGATAAGCCTCTCTCTACTCTATCGTTATTTCAATGGAAAATGTTCAGATGAGCTCCATTCCTTAGTTCCACCAGTTCAGACCTTTACAGCTAAGCCTCTCTCATTCTATCGTTCTTTCCATGGAAAATGTTCAGATGAGCTCCATTCCTTAGTTCCACCAGTTCAGACCTTTACAGCTAAGCCTCTCTCTATTCTATCGTTATTTCCATGGAAAATGTTCAGATGAGCTCCATTCCTTAGTTCCACCAGTTCAGACCTTTACAGCTAAGCCTCACTCTATTCTATCGTTATTTCCATGGAAAATGTTCAGATTCTCCATTCCTTAGTTCCACCAGTTCAGACCTTTACAGCAAAGCCTCTTCTATTCTATCGTTATTTCCATGGAAAATGTTCAGATGAGCTCCTCCAGTTCCACCAGTTCAGACTTTACAGCTAAGCCTCTCTTTATTCCAAAATTTCCATGGAAAACAGATGATCTCCATTCTTTCCACCAGTTCAGACCTTTACAGCTAAGCCTCTCTATTCTATCGTTATTTCCATGGAAAATGTTCAGATGAGCTCCATTCCTTAGTTCCACCAGTTCAGACCTTTACATTTTATTTCCATGGAAATGTTCAGATCTCTCCATTCTTAGTTAGTTCGTTATTTCCATGGAAAATGTTCAGATGAGCTCCATTCCTTAGTTCCACCAGTTCAGACCTTTACAGCTAAGCTCTCTCTATTCTATCGTTATTTCCATGGAAAATGTTCAGATGAGCTCCATTCCTTAGTTCCACCAGTTCAGACCTTTACAGCTAAGCCTCTCTCTATTCTATCGTTATTTCCATGGAAAATGTTCAGATGAGCTCCATTCCTTAGTTCCACCAGTTCAGACCTTTACAGCTAAGCCTCTCTATTCTATCGTTATTTCCATGGAAAATGTTTAGATGAGCTCCATTCTTTAGTTCCACCAGTTCAGACCTTTTTACAGCTAAGCCTCTCTCTATTCTATCGTTATTTCCATGGAAAATGTTCAGATGAGCTCCATTCCTTAGTTCCACCAGTTCAGACCTTTACAGCTAAGCCTCTCTCTATTCTATCGTTATTTCCATGGAAAATGTTCAGATGAGCTCCATTCCTTAGTTCCACCAGTTCAGATTTTTACAGCTTAAGCCTCTCTCTATTCTATCGTTATTTCCATGGAAAATGTTCAGATGAGCTCCATTCCTTAGTTCCACCAGTTCAGACCTTTACAGCTAAGCTCTCTCTATTCTATCGTTATTTCCATGGAAAATGTTCAGATGAGCTCCATTCCTTAGTTCCACCAGTTCAGACCTTTTACAGCTAAGCCTCTCTCTCCTTTCTATCGTTATTTCCATATTTCCATGGAAATGTTCAGATGAGCTCCATTCCTTAGTTCCACCAGTTCAGACCTTACAGCCTCTCTCTATTCTATCGTTATTTCCATGGAAAATGTTCAGATGGCTCCATTCCTTAGTTCCACCAGTTCAGACTTTTTTACAGCTAAGCCTCTCTATATCTATCGTTATTTCCATGGAAAATGTTCAGATGAGCTCCATTCCTTAGTTCCACCAGTTCAGACCTTTACAGCTAAGCCTCTCTCTATTCTATCGTTATTTCCATGGAAAATGTTCAGATGAGCTCCATTCCTTAGTTCCACCAGTTCAGACCTTTACAGCTAAGCCTCTCTCTATTCTATCGTTATTTCCATGGAAAATGTTCAGATGAGCTCCATTCCTTAGTTCTCCACCAGTTCAGACCTTTACAGCTAAGCCTCTCTCTATTCTATCGTTATTTCCATGGAAAATGTTCAGATGACCTCCATTCCTTAGTTCCACCAGTTCAGACCTTTACAGCTAAGCCTCTCTCTATTCTATCGTTATTTCCATGGAAAATGTTCAGATGAGCTCCATTCCTTAGTTCCACCAGTTCAGACCTTTACAGCTAAGCCTCTCTCTATTCTATCGTTATTTCCATGGAAATGTTCAGATGAGCTCCATTCCTTAGTTCCACCAGTTCAGACCTTTACAGCTAGCCTCTCTCTATTCTATCGTTATTTCCATGGAAAATGTTCAGATGAGTTCCATTCCTTAGTTCCACCATTTTCAGACCATTTTACAGTTCAAGTTTTCTCTCTCTATTCTATCGTTATTTCCATGGAAAATGTTCAGATCTTCTCCATTCCTTAGTTCCACCAGTTCAGACCTTTACAGCTAAGCCTCTCTATTCTATCGTTATTTCCATGGAAAATGTTCAGATGAGCTCCATTCCTTTAGTTCCACCAGTTCAGACCTTTACAGCTAAGCCTCTCTCTATTCTATCGTTATTTCCATGGAAAATGTTCAGATGAGCTCCATTCCTTAGTTCCACCAGTTCAGACCTTTTACAGCTAAGCCCAATGTCTCTCTATTCTATCGTTATTTCCATGGAAAATGTTCAGATGAGCTCCATTCCTTAGTTCCACCAGTTCAGACCTTTACAGCTCAAAGCCTTTCACATATTCTATCGTTATTTCAATGGAAAATGTTCAGATGTGCTCCATTCCTTAGTTCCACCAGTTCAGACCTTTACAGCTATGCCTCTCTCTATTCTATCGTTATTTCCATGGAAAATGTTCAGATGAGCTCCATTCCTTAGTTCCACCAGTTCAGACCTTTACAGCTAAGCCTCTCTCTATTCTATCGTTATTTCCATGGAAAATGTTCAGATGAGCTCCATTCTTTAGTTCCACCAGTTCAGACCTTTACAGCTAAGCCTCTGTCTATTCTATCGTTATTTCCATGGAAAATGTTCAGATGAGCTCCATTCCATAGTTCCACCAGTTCAGACCTTTCAACTCTATCGTTATTTCCATGGAAAATGTTCAGATGACTCCATTCTTAGTTCCACCAGTTCAGACCTTTACAGCTAAGCCTCTCTCTATTCTATCGTTATTTCCATGGAAAATGTTCAGATGAGCTCCATTCCTTAGTTCCACCAGTTCAGACCTTTACAGCTAAGCCTCTCTCTCTATTCTATCGTTTTCCATGGAAAATGTTCAGATGAGCTCCATTCCTTAGTTCCACCAGTTCAGACCTTTACAGCTAAGACCTCTCTCTATTCTATCGTTATTTCCATGGAAAATGTTCAGATGAGCTCCATTCCTTAGTTCCACCAGTTCAGACCTTTACAAGCCTCTCTCTATTCTATCGTTATTTCCATGGAAAATGTTCAGATGAGCTCCATTCCTTAGTTCCACCAGTTCAGACCTTTACAGCTAAGCCTCTCTCTATTCTATCGTTATTTCCATGGAAAATGTTCAGATGAGCTCCATTCCTTAGTTCCACCAGTTCAGACCTTTACAGCTAAGCCTCTCTCTATTCTATCGTTATTTCCATGGAAAATGACCTTTTCAGAGCCTCTCCATTCCTTAGTTCCATGGAAAATGTTCAGAGCTCCTTCCTTAGTTCCACCAGTTCAGCTAAGCCTCTCTCTATTCTATCGTTATTTCCATGGAAAATGTTCAGATGAGCTCCATTCCTTAGTTCCACCAGTTCAGACCTTTACAGCTAAGCCTCTCTCTATTCTATCGTTATTTCCATGGAAAATGTTCAGATGAGCTCCATTCCTTAGTTCCACCAGTTCAGACCTTTACAGCTAAGCCTCTCTCTATTCTATCGTTATTTCCATGGAAAATGTTCAGATGAGCTCCATTCCTTAGTTCCACCAGTTCAGACCTTTACAGCTAAGCCTCTCTCTATTCTATCGTTATTTCCATGAAAAATGTTCAGATGATCTTCATTTTAGTTCCGTTATTTCCAGTTCATGACCTTTACAGCTAAGCCTCTCTATTCTATCGTTATTTCCATGGAAAATGTTCAGATGAGCTCCATTCCTTAGTTCCACCAGTTCAGACCTTTACAGCTAAGCCTCTGACATTTCTATCGTTATTTCCATGGAAAATGTTCAGATGAGCTCCAATCCTTAGTTCCACCAGTTCAGACCTTTACAGCTAAGCCTCTCTCTATTCTATCGTTATTTCCATGGAAAATGTTCAGATGAGCTCCATTCCTTAGTTCCACCAGTTCAGACCTTTACAGCTAAGCCTCTCTCTATTCTATCGTTATTTCCATGGAAAATGTTCAGATGAGCTCCAATCCTTAGTTCCACCAGTTCAGACCTTTACAGCTAAGCCTTTCTCTATTCTATCGTTATTTCCATGGAAAATGTTCAGATGAGCTCCATTCCTTAGTTCCACCAGTTCAGACCTTACACAGCTAAGCCTCTCTCTCTATCGTTATTTCCATGGAAAATGTTCAGATGATCTCCATTCCTTAGTTCCACCAGTTCAGACCTTTACAGCTAAGCCTCTCTCTATTCTATCGTTATTTCCATGGAAAATGTTCAGATGAGCTCCATTTAGTTCCATCAGTTCCTTAGTTCCACCAGTTCAGACCTTTATCTCCATTCTTAGTTCCACCAGTTCAGCCTCTCTCTATTCTATCGTTATTTCCATGGAAAATGTTCAGATGAGCTCCATTCCTTAGTTCCACCAGTTCAGACCTTTACAGCTAAGCCTCTCTCTATTCTATCGTTATTTCCATGGAAAATGTTCAGATGAGCTCCATTCCTTAGTTCCACCAGTTCAGACCTTTACAGCTAAGCCCTCTCTATTCTATCGTTATTTCCATGGAAAATGTTCAGATGAGCTCCATTCCTTAGTTCCACCAGTTCAGACCTTTACAGCTAAGCCTCTCTCTATTCTATCGTTATTTCCATGGAAAATGTTCAGATGAGTCTCCATTCCTTAGTTCCACCAGTTCAGACCTTTACAGCTAAGCCTCTCTCTCTTCTACCGTTATTTCCATGGAAAATGTTCAGATGAGCTCCATTCCTTAGTTCCACCAGTTCAGACCTTTACAGCTAAGCCTTTCTTTTCTATCGTTATTTCCATGGAAAATGTTCAGATGATCTCCATTCCTTAGTTCCACCAGTTCAGACCTTTACAGCTAAGCCTCTCTATTCTATCGTTATTTCCATGGAAAATGTTCAGATGAGCTCCATTCCTTAGTTCCACCAGTTCAGACCATATTCTATCGTTATTTCCATGGAAAATGTTAGATGACCTCATTCTTAGTTCCATCAGTTATTTCTCTCTATTCTATCGTTATTTCCATGGAAAATGTTCAGATGAGCTCCATTCCTTAGTTCCACCAGTTCAGACCTTTACAGCTAAGCCTCTCTCTATTCTATCGTTATTTCCATGGAAAATGTTCAGATGACCTCCATTCCTTTAGTTCCACCAGTTCAGACCTTACAGCTAAGCCTCTCTCTTTCTATCGTTATTTCATGGAAAATGTTCAGATGAGCTCCATTCCTTAGTTCCACCAGTTATTTGATAAGCCTCTCTACATTCTATCGTTATTTCCATGGAAAATGTTCAGATGAGCTCCATTCCTTAGTTCCACCAGTTCAGACCTTTTCAGTTATTTCCATGGAAAATGTTCAGATCTCCATTCCTAGTTCTATCGTTATTTCCATCCATGGAAAATGTTCAGATGAGCTCCATTCCTTAGTTCCACCAGTTCAGACCTTTACAGCTAAGCCTCTCTCTCTATTTTATCGTTATTTCCATGGAAAATGTTCAGATGAGCTCCATTCCTTAGTTCCACCAGTTCAGACCTTTACAGCTAAGTCTCTCTCTACTCTATCGTTATTTCCATGGAAAATGATCAGATGAGCTCCATTCCTTAGTTCCACCAGTTCAGACCTTTACAGCTAAGCCTCTCTACTTCTATCGTTATTTCCATGGAAAATGATCAGATGATCTCCATTCCTTAGTTCCACCAGTTCAGACCTTTACAGCTAAGCCTCTCTCTACTCTATCGTTATTTCCATGGAAAATGTTTAGATGAGCTCCATTCCTTACTTCCACCAGTTCAGACCTTTACAGCTAAGCCCCCGTCTACTCTATCGTTATTTCCACGGAAAAAATCCATTCCTTCAGATGAGCTCGTTCCTATCGTTATTTCCCACGAAATTTTCAGATAAGTTCCAGTTCCACCAGTTCAGACCTTTACAGCTAAGCCTCTCTCTACTCTATCGTTATTTCCATTGAAAATGATCAAAATCATTCCTTAGTTCCATCAGTTCAGACCTTTTAAGTTCCACTAGTATCGTTATTTCCATGGAAAATGATCTAGATGACCTCCATTCCTTAGTTCCACCAGTTCAGACCTTTACAGCTAAGCCCCTCTCTACTCTATCGTTATTTCCATTGAAAATGATCAGATGATCTCCATTCCTTAGTTCCATCAGTTCAGACCTTTACAGCTAAGCCTCTCTCTACTCTATCGTTATTTCCATGGAAAATGATCAGATGAGCTCCATTCCTTTAGTTCCACCAGTTCAGACCTTTACAGCGAAGCCTCTCTCTACTCTATTATTTTATGGAATATGATCAGATGAGCTCCATTTTTAGTTCCACCAGTTCAGACCTTTTACAGCTAAGCCTAATTCTATCGTTATTTCCATGAAAATGATCAGATGAGCTCCATTCTTAATTCCACCAGTTCAGACCTTTACAGCTAAGCCTCTCTCTACCTATCGTTATTTCCATGGAAAATGATCAGATGATCTCCATTCCTTAGTTCCACCAGTTCAGACCTTTACAGCTAAGCCTCTCTTTTCTGTCGTTCTCTAGTCTATCGTTATTTCCATCCAAAAAATGATCAGATGAGCTCCATTTTTTAGTTCCACCAGTTCAGAACTTTACAGCTAAGCCTCTCTCTACTCTATCGTTATTTCCAAGGAACATGTTCTGATCAGCTCAATTCCTTAGTTCCACCTTTACAGCTTTTATCTACTCTGTCTATTTCCATGGTCAATATTGTGATGACCTTTATTTCTATGACTCACCACAATTTATACTCGGAACTGAACTCTCCATATTCAGTTCGCATTCAATTAGTAATCAGGAATTTTCAAGTTCATCCCAAACATCAAGTGAAACTCATATATGCGATCCCAGCTTAAATGCGCTGGAGAAAATGATCAAAAGTTCCTACCTGACTTAAACTGTCTTTTTCAGGTGCTCTATCTGGCCAAAAAATCTTTTTTGGTGCAGGATTGTTGCAGATTGCTTCACGCAAAATCTGACGCAAGAATCTAACAGACCAGATTTGGAGACATTGAACAACAATGGTGTTCTAGATTAAGGGTTTCTTTTCTCGCACTTCTCACTTGCGGAATTCTTTTCCATCTTCTGGCTTTCTGGTCAAGTTTGATCTTCAAAAATTTATATTCATTTTTAATCGTTATCTTCTGTCTTCTTACATTCTGTTCTTTTATTGTTTCTTACCTGTTATTTTTTTTATTGCATTAGTGCTTCTGCTATATATTTAAAGATTCTTGATAAAATCCAAAGACGAATCAGCAATATCCTCGGTCCTGACCTGACATCTTGGCTTCAGCCCCTTTCGCGACGTCATAACGTAGTTTCCATATACCTTTTCTATAAATACATTCATGGTAATAAAATCCAAAGAATAATCTGCAATGTTATTCGTCCTTACCTGGCATCTCGGCTTTAGTCTCTTTCTCACCGCCATAACGTAGCTTCTCTGTGCCTTTTGTATAAATACTTTCATGGTAATTGTTCTGATGAACTTTCCCTTATGGTACGTAGACTTTATGAATTTAAGCGCTGTACTAGATTGATGTCAGGGTTAAATCATTTTACAGTTGAATTGGTTAAATGTAACCGCAAGTTCTATGCTAACAGTTCCTTCCATCGCATTTATGGAAATCTTCTCCGGCTTCTTGCTTCCTAGTCAACTTTGATCTTCAGAAATTGAAATGCAATATCAATCGTTATCTTCTGTGTTCTTGAATTCTGTTCTTTTATTGTTCTCTTTCCTTAATAATGTTTTCGTTCTTTTAAATTATTTCTCCTCTCAGTAACCTACCTTCTGCTTTGTGTCTTTGTGGCTTTGTCGCCTTGCATGGAGTGAAATGATTAAAAAAAGTAAAATCAGAACAAAAATGGAGTATTACTTCTATTTCTGGGATGATTCTGCCCAGTCCTCTAGTTAACAGAAAAGGTTCACCTGGCCTTATGGGTGATGAATTATTTCCAAGCCTACACCCACTTTCTTACAGACGTAATGTGGAAAGCCAGTTGCTAAGACATCGCCATTCTAATGGAAAATATTATGACAAGCTATATTCTTTAGTTCCGCCAGTCCAGACATTTACAGCTAAGACCAGCCTTCCATGGTCAACTCAGCCTTATTCTCTTCGTATTCCATTAGTAAGGAGGATGTTCCATTCGATAGCATCTTCCCAAGTGCAGCTGCTTTATGGAACAGCCTCCCGAGGGGATGCTTCCCAATAGACTCTAAATCTCTTCAGTCATAATTTCAGTTTACATATCCTCTTAATCCACATTTCTTTCATCCCCCCAAAAATCATTAAATAATCCTCTACCTTGAATGACTCTTAAGCCTTGTATTTGATATTTATATATATAAATATATATATATATATATATATATATATATATATATATATATATATATATATATATATATATATATATATATATATATATCATCAAAGACAGACTGATTCGTTGTATCACAGCTCATCAGTGTGGCTTGACGCCAGATTGCCTCTAGCTGGGATTGAAACCCGGATGAATTGAATGTCTTTCGGGGATTCTAACACTAAGCCGTTAGCGCACGGCAGAGATGAAAATGTATTTAAGCGTATTTATTTTTAGATAAACACACAGTGACTGAGAAAACTTGATTCGCTTTAGCGAAGAGTCTTGCATTATTAGCCGTAATAGTCACTGTTTACAAACTCACGCTTCCTCCCCAGAGAGCTCAACCGAAATAAATTTTTCAGGAGCATATATATTGTCATCCACAGGCAGACCGTTTCGATGTATCAAAGCTCTTCAATGTGGCTAGACGTCCGGTTGTCCAATATCTATCTAGCTTTTATTGGCTCAGCTCTCTCTTGAATCTTTCTCTCTTTCTTTGTTTATCTCTCAGATGATCTCTCTCTCTCTCTATTTATTTTTATATATCAAGAACAGGAGAAAAGATGTATGACAAAGTGGTAAAATATTTATTCAAACATATATTGTTAAATATAACAGCTAGCGAATGTCTATTATGTTTGATCAGGAGCCGTTATAAGCTTCGTTTTGTAGGCAATAAAGACAAGAACTATCCAATATTTGGATATTTTTTATTATACTGTTCCTCGATTTAAGCTTTCGGCTCA
>CAHIKZ030002144.1:802500-872663 GCA_903632075.3 Acanthosepion pharaonis
TTATATATATATATATATATATATATATATATATATATATATAAGGAATAAGACAAACAAAGGAATTTGCGTCTGTGAGTCTGTTATATATATATATATATATATATATATATATATATATATATATATGTCTCGCTACATCAGTTACAACTGAAAAGTGAGTTTGATCCTCATTAGATGCCCCATACTTTCGGCCTTGTGCCACATCTCATTACATGAACTTGGAAAATAACTATATATATATATATATATATATATATATATATATATATATAGGGGAGAAAGAGAGACACACACATGTGTCTTTTTGGACAAAGGAATTTAATTAACAAATAAAAATAACTTTCTTATATATGTTTGCACACATGCATAAGTGTCCGATTTGGCTACCATAAACACGTTGAGACACCAGTTCCTTTATGATTACCGAAGTTAAGAAACGTCGAGCTTGCTCAGTACCTAGATGGGTGACCGTTTGGGAATCCCAAATGCTGTAAGCTTGGATGTACGATAATGGCTCGGAATTGTTTATCGTTTTTCCGTGTTCTGATTCTGATTGGTTTCATTATTCACAAATATATTCGTTCTGGCTTTATTTATTATTATTATTATTATTATTAAGTGAGAGAGAGGTACGCCAACGAAGTGACGCTGTGTTACAAATATATGAAGCTCAGTAGACCCATCATGACAACCTGTTAAGCAACGCTCCACCTGGTCAGTACCTAGACGGGTGACCACTTGCGTACAAGAGATGCTGTAAACTTGCTTTGTGCAGATGGTGTAATAAATAATACCTCGAAATTGTTAATGGGAGGGGTGAATTTCAATTCCCGTTTGGTTTGTTATATTCACTTACACGGGAAAGGCATGAATCCACCTCTTCTCCCCCAGTTATGGGTTAATTAGTAAGACTTGTAATATTAAATCATTATTATCTAAAAAAAATTCTTACAATCTAAAAATGTTTTCTGGTTTTAAATAACCTGTAAAGGGTTGATAAACTGTAAAAAACAAACCAATCAATAAGTTTGCAACCAAATGACCATGTAATCATTTTTATTAAATATATTTTACATCTTAATCTTGATTATCAATTAAATCAAACGCTTCTCGGTGGATCCTATTGTTTTGACATTATACAGTGAAATTTTCAGATCAAAATTCCGGTATCAGCTATCTCAGGTTATAGTTTATATTGATTAATGCATAGAATTGAATATAAAAAGTCTTTTTCAAAGGTTCAAGGCCCAATGGATTTCTAGGACGAGAAGTTATCATTATCTTGATTATTTACATTTAGACCATTGCCCTCATCTTTGTTGTTATTATCACAACGTTTCGGCCTTTATTCCTCACATCCTTCATCAGATGATCAGGATGAAAAACAAGGAATTCCGAACTGAACAGTTTATTTAATCAACGGAGGTAGACTGTTCTCGTTTTGATAAGCCATGTCTAATGATATCTCACCTCGTTCTGATTTAGTACTGCTCAGTTATCGTACGCTCTGTTTCCACCGAGTCCAAGTAAACACTGCCGGGCCTAAAGATTGAACTCACAATTACCATGTCTCCAAATTTCCTAGATATTGTCAGCGGAACGAGAACAATCTACGGGGACAACGACGGTGATTCAACACTGCAACAGCGGTCTTATATGTTTAAAAGTAAAAAATAGTGGCTCTAAGGTATGAAGTTCGTCAGAAAAGTCAAATGGACATTCTTTGTCACATCATTCAAATTTTCTTTCCTCTGATTAGGATGGAAACAATTTATGTGCAGTAATATGTATCTATTTGAAAGGGTGTCTGATGAAATTTGTTGAAATTCTTTTGAAAAAAATTGCGTCATCCGTGAATGGAATTTCTTTTTTATCCCGCCCCAGACGCTATTGTCTCGACTGTCGATTAGTTGTCCTACGTCCGTTGTCTGCGATGGACGTTACTCAAAGGAAGCCTACGAAAATTGTAACGCGGCATAAACGCAAAAACATAATAACAACCAGTGAAAATCACAGTATTATTTGATTTTTAAATATATATCAATGCACAGGCAGAAAGATCTGGGGCACCCGAGTGAGGATCGAAACATATTAATGAAAAAAACAGTTTTTGCAAGACCAACTTTTAACCATTATACCACTGATGACGAACCTGGAAAATAATTATAGACTGAAAAAGAAACTGTTATTTGATTTAAATCCAATTGAGAATATGAAATTAAAAAAAAAGAAAAAAAAAGAAAATGTGCTTTTGATTCATGTTTCATTTAAAAAATATGACAAAAAATTTAATATTGAATTATTCGTTTTATATTTTCACAAAGAATTTTTCTATAACGAATTAATAAAATTTTCAAAATTACTTATGGAAAAAGACTACAAAGTTTTGTTTATAAAAAAAATTTGCAATTTTTAGTAATTATTCAGTGTAGATTTATTTCCTATTATTGGTCAAATTAAAGAAATTGAGACATTCAAGTGAATAAATGAAAAATTTTACAATCATTACAGGAAAAGAACAGCCATTTTTTTTGATAGGATTATTTTCTAGCCGGTGGAGAAATTTTTCAAAATCCTTTAACTTAAAAAAATGCGGATTTTAAACTATTATTGCAGGAGGTTTACAGAGGAATGAAAAAAAGAAAAAAAAGACTGGGCAGAAGGGGTGGGGAGACCGGGGAAAGGATAAAAGCTGAACGGAGTTTAAGAAAACAAAAGATGTAAAAAAAAATATAAGCAGGAAGAACAAAAACTTCCAAACACTAATATACTTAAAATTACTAAGGTTGAGAACAAGAAGAAGAAAAAGAAGAAGAAGAAGAAAAGAAAAGAAGGAGAAGAAATAAACTAAAATGCAAGGGAAGAAGAAAAAAAGAATAAAAAAGGAAAATAAGATATTGGAGAAAAATAAAAAGAACAAGCAGAAGAAAAAGAAAGAAGAAGAAGGAATTTTTAATTAAGAATATAGGATGTAGAAGATGAATGTGTTTTAGTAGATAAGGAAAAAGAAAAAGTCTGAGTAGAAGGAATTGAGGATTTATTAAAAAGAACCAAAAGAAAAGGAAAAGTTTAAGAAAAAGAAGAACAAAGGGTATATCGTTAAGAAAGAATATAAGAAACAAAAGAAGAAGAAGAAGAAGAAGAAAGATTTTTAATAAATTGTTATCAATAAATTTTTATTATTAAAAGAATAATGTAAAATTCATTTTAAATATCTTTTTGACAGAATCAAAACTTAACTCCAAAAAATTTTATAACTATTTTTTTAGTCATTTATTTAAACCAAGGCAAAATGAATAAGGGATATGTTAAGGTTCTGAAATGAGAGAAGAGATTTCATGGGTATCTTAGGAAAATGAAAATTATCTTTAAGATGACAAATAGGGGAGGAAATGATTTTATTGACTATAGGGAAAATCTTATTAAATTAAAAGAAAAGAAAAATTATTTTGAAAATTTTTAAAGAATTTTCATATAGGGGTAGAAAAATTTTAGAAGAGACAAAATTATAGCACATATGATTGACGAGAAGAGTATTATATATATCAAACATTAATCAAAGTTTTTATTTGACCATATTTATAAATGAAAAATATAGTTATGAATATCTAGGGATGGAAAAATAGAGAAAAGACTGAAGTTGTTTTAAAATGAGAGAAAAATTTATTGAAAAAAAGAGTTTTTAGAAAAGATGAAACGTTCATTAGTGAAAATGAGAGAAGAGACAAACTCTAATATTTGGGAAAATGAAAGAAAACACTGATATAAAATTAGAAATTAGAGAAGAATTTTAGTAAAGGGATAAATATTTAAAGATTGAGTATAGGATATATAAAATGAAAAGAGATCAGTATATAAATTTTTCTAAAAAGATCATTATGGATAAAAATGAGAGAAAAGGCAGGATTGTGGAAAAGAAAAATGATAAAAATTTTCAGAAAGAAGATTGCTATTGAAAAAACAAACCAAAATGTTTCAAACATTGTATTTTTTAGTGGAAAAAAAACCTGAAAAGATAAATATAATAGGCGGGAAATAAAGAAAAAAAAAATTTTATAAAAGAATTTTCAATTACCTAATTCAATAGTAAAATAAGATTCATCTAGATGCCAATTGGTAGCAAAATAAATAACATTCGAGGCATTTAAAGAAGGACAAAATCCTCAAAGCAGCAGCCATGAAAATATTTATAGAAAATCGGAAAAAACATCACGTTAGTGAGAAAATTTTTGAAGAATAGAGATGTCAAGTAAGGATCGATTAAATTGCAATCCTTTTTTAAAATTTGTCAAGAATCTTGGGATTGAATGAATTTAAATAAACAATAACCAAAAATGGCATTGGAGATTGAAACGGACGAATGAAAGGATTTATAAAAAATGTTCTTCCAAAAATCCTGAAATAAAATGCCAGTGTTTTTCAAAACCTGTTGGAAAACGTAAAAATGGTGAATTGCCAACATTCCAAATAAGTACGAAAAATAAACAAAATGAAACTGTTTTTAATAAAAAATTAATGAAAAACTTTATAAAGTCATCTTCACACTATCAGTTTTCAAGTTTTTTTTAACATTTTCAATGTTTTTTTTTTCAGTTAATCTTTTCAATTTTTTTTTTGAATCATACATTTTATAAATTGAAAATGAATTGTTAGAATAAATTGGATGCAGGAACCATTTCCGGAACAATCATTGATGAATACAAATGATTGCTTTTATCTAGTTTACTGCATTCAATGATTTATAAAAGCTGTTGAATTTTATAATATTTAAAAATGAATAATCAACTATTTAAAAATATTTTATGTTTATGTAACTTTTTTTTTTCTAAGAAAATGACGATTGATTTTAAATATTTTAAATAAAAAAAGAGAAAATTGTGATACATTTCAATATTCTCAATGGTCTTTCCGTTTGACCTCCATCTTCTTGCTTTCTCCTTATAGACATTTATTCTCGTTCAAATTTAAATTTAATTTGAATCAAAGAGAATTTTGGGGCTTTCAAGAAAGAATTTGTCCCTTTTGAATGTATTTGCAATCTTGATTAAAAAAAAAATTTCAAAATTGATTTGATAATGAAAATTCTTGACCAAAGATCTAAAAAGTTGATGGTGATTTCAAGAAAAATTATGTCCATAATGTCTACTTTTTGAATGCCGATGATGACCTCCAGATTCTGGATAAATCCTCTATTTTATAGATTAATTTATTCAAATTTAAATTTAATTTAAATCAAAGAAAAAATTCAGTGGTTTTTTTGTCCCATTTGACCCCTTTTGATCAAAATGAAATATGTCTCAGCTTAGAATCGTTCCCTTGTTTAAATTTAAATTTAAGCAAATCAGAGGAGATGCAATCAGGTTTTTCAAAATGAAATATTAATTCCATGAGTTCAAATGTTAAAATTTATGGTCAGAAACAAAGATTAGGAGTGGATTCAAAAGCAAATTTTCCTTTAAAGTCTATATATATAAATATATATATATATATATATATATTTATATAAATTTATTATAATGTCTAATGGAGCTGAACATTATTTTTATGTTTAGATGCATTTAAACTGATCAAATTTTATTTCAGAGAACAATAAAATTAAATTTTGTTTGATTAAAACCCTGCTAACATGGAAGTACCCAAGAATCATTTGAGGCACATAATGCTTTATGAGTTCAAGAAAGGAAACTCAGCAGCCGAAGCGGCTAGAAACATTCACTCAGTTTATGGAGAGGAATGTGTGAATGAAAGAACTTGCAGAAGATGGTTTGCAAAATTCAGAGGTGGAGATTTCACCCTTGAAGATGAAGATCGAACCGGACGTCCAGTTGAGTTTGATGAAAAGCTTCTTGAAGCAGCCCTTGAAGAAAATCCTACTTTATCAGTTGAGGAATTGGCAGTGGTTCTCAGTTCAAAACATACAACTTTTCATCGTCATCTTCAACAACTTGGAAAAGTTCCTAAACTTTGAAAATGTGTGCCTCATGAATTGTCTGAAAACAACCGCAAATCCTGAGTTGACATCTGCTCTTCTCTCCATTCTCGCCAACTTGTTTCAACTTTTTTGGATAGACTTGTGACTGGCGAAGAAAAATGGATTATATATCGAAATGTTAACCGCCGTAGACAGTGGCTTGGTAAAGGACCCCAGCCACAGCCGAGAAGGGAACTTCATGTGCAAAAGGTTCTTCTCTCAATCTCGTGGGATCGCCAAGGAATAATCCACTTTGAATTCTTACCACCTAATGCAACAATTAATGCTCAAATATACTGTCAGCAAATAGAACGTTTGAACCAAGCTTTGAGGAAAAAAAGACCTGCTCAAGTGAATCGAAAAGGGGTGATGTTTCATCAGGACAATGCCCGAGGCCACACAGCAAGAATCACGTCACAAAAGATCGAAGAACTTGTTTGGGAGAAAATTCCTCATCCACCATATTCTCCCGATCTTGCTCCGTCAGACTACTATTTGTTTCGTAGCTTACAGAATCAGTTGGAAAAAACAGCTCTTGTAACAGAGGAAGAGGTTAAAACTGACATTTGAGAGTTCTTCGCATCAAAGCCAAAAGAAGTTTACAGTAATAGAATTAGTAAACTTGTTAATAGATGGAAGGAAGTCATAGATAATCAGTGAAAATACACTGGTGATTGAATCTGTAATTTAAATGTAACATTTGGTCACTTGTTTTCTTTATTCAAAATTCGGACAGAACTTATGGGATGACCTGATATATATATTAAAATAATATAAATATATATATATATTTTATACGGAAATAAAAATTAAAGTTGATATTTTTATAAAATATTTAACATTTTTTTTTAAATATTTTGTTTGAAAAATTTATTAAAAAAATTTAAATAATTAAAAAAAATTTTATATTGATTTTTAAAGAATATTATAATTTTCAATTTTTTTTAAATGAAATATTAAAAATTTTTCAATTTTAAATGAATTATTAAAATTTTTAAAAAATTTTTGAATACAAATGAAAAATGGGTTAGTGATTTATTGTTTTAAAATCAAATTTTTTTTTTTTAAATTTTTTTTTCATAGAGTTTTATAAAAAAACAGAAAAAAAAATTTGCTCTAAATAAAAAATCCATAAAAAACCATAGTCCATTTTCTTGTCTTTTAATTTGTTATTTTTCATAAATTATTAACAAAAAACGTTCAATTTATTTTAAATTTTGTTTAAACAAAATTAAAATTTTTAAAATGAAAATTTAAAAATAGTTGAATTTTTATTTTTTTAAAATTTCTTTGAAAAAAAGAATGAAATTTTTGATTTGATAAATATATTAAATTAAAAAAATGAGACAAATAATACTTTTTTTTTAAAAAAAAGAAAAAATTTTAATAAAATTTCAACTTTTCAATGAATTTTTAAAAGGTATAACAATAAAAAAATTTTATTTGAAAAAGGATTTTTAAGAATTTCCCAAATTGGTGGAATGTATTAAATTTAACTTTAGAAATTAATTTTTAACAAAGCTAAAGAAAAAAAATATTTTCGAGTCAATAAAAAAAATTCTAAAAAAATTTTATGAATAATTTTTTAAAAAAATAGATTTTTTATTTACATATATATAATATTTTTTAATTTAAAATATTAAAAAATTAATTAAATTAGGATAAAAAATAGTGAAAATAAAAAAATTAAAAATTTATCAAAAACATTTGAGAAATTGAATTTTAAAACATAAACAAATTTTTGAATTTAAGGGACAGAAATTTTTTTTTAGAAACATATTGATTTTAAAATATTGAAATTAAAATAAATACTGAATTTAATTATTTATTTAACAACAAAAAAAACAAAATTTGAAAAAAAAATTTGTAAATAAAAAAATTACAAATTGAAATAACAGTTTTCATAAATAAAATAAACATAAAAGATAAAAATTTCTGACAAATAATTTAATAAATATTGAAATTTTAAAAATCACAAATTAAAATGAAAATATTTATTTTCAGAAAAAAAAATATAAAAAAATAAATATATAATTAAAAAAATTTTATCAGAAAATTAATTAAGTTTCAAAAATATTAAGAATATAATCTTATGAAATTTTTCAAATAAATTAAAATTTTGAAATTATATATAAAAAAAAAAACCTTTACATGGAAAATTTGATATTTTTATAAATAAAATATTATATATATGGAAAAAAATTTTTAAAAAATTAAGATAGAAAAAATCAAAAATGTATAAATAATATATTTGAATATTAAAACATGAAAAATTAAATTGAATAAAAATAATTAATAAAAAAAAAATAAAAATTTATAAATAGACCTTTTTCAAAAAATAAAATTTATAAATAAAAATATAAATATAAAATATATATATAAAAAAATATATTTTTATATGTTCCATAATTTAAAAATTTTTTTTCTATATTATTTAATATATTTTTCAAATTTTTTTTTAAAATCTATCCCTCCAAATAAAAAATTAATGAAAATTTTCTTTAAATTATTAAAAAGAATATTTTATATTTAAAAAATAAAAATTGAACATTTATTAAAATGTTAATTTATCATAAATATTATTTACTTCAAATATCAAGATATAAATTAAATAAATTTTTATGAACACTATTATTTTTTTCAATTTTTTTTCAATATTTTTTATTTTAATTAAATGATTTTATATTTAAATATATATATATAATTTAATAAAAATTTTTGTTAAATTATATATAAAAAAATTTAAAAAATATAAATTTTTAAAGAATAAATATCCAATAAATTTTTAAAGGAATAATTTTTATTTTTATGTTCAATAAAAAATAATGAAATACCGGTAATTAAAAACATTTAAAAACTTAATTTTTTTTTTTTTCAAAAGACAATTTTAAATACAAAAAATTAAATTTTTTTAAAATTAAATTTAAAAATCTAAAAAAAGAAAAATAATATGTAAATTAAAAAAATAAATTTTTTTTTCTTTTTTTTCAAAAATTTTTTTAATTTAAAAAATCAATATTTTTTTTTTTCAAATTAAGAATATTTATTATAAATTTTGATAAAAATTTGTTGAACAAATTTGGAAAAAGTAATAAAAATATAAATCAAAAAAAAATTTTTGAATTTAAAATTTTAAATTAAAATAAAAAATTAATGAATTAAGGAGAAATTTAAAAAAATTAAAATAATTTCAAAATTTTAAAAACCTAAAACAAAACATAAATATTTGTAAATTTCTACATAAAATCCATTATGCATATATATTTTTATATATATAAATTTATATAATTAATATAAAATTATAAATAAATAAAACTCAAAAAAAAAAAAAATTTCATTTAAATAAAAAATTAAAAAAATAAAAAAATTTATTTTAATATTTATATATTAATAAAAAGATTTATTTTTATTATTAATAATTATAAATATTATTTTATATTTATAAAAATATATATTTTTATCATAAAAAAAATATAATTCTTTAGATTTTTAATAATTTACCCAAAAAATACAAAAAAAAGTTTTAAAGAAAAAAAAAATAAAGTTTTAATTAGGAAAAAATTTTTTTTTTAATATTTTAATTTTTTTCATATGAATTAATGATTTTAAAAATTTTTTGATTAATAAATTTTATTTTTTAATTGAAAAACCATTTATTGGAAAAATTTAAAAAAATTAAAAAGGAAATTAAATAAATATTTTAAAATAATTAAAAATCTTTATAACCATAATTATCAATTTGAAAATTAATAGAAATTTATCTAAAAATTTTTTTTAAAAATTATATATAAATATTTTTAAATTTTGTTGGACATTTTAAAAAATAAATTTTAATAATTTTATTTTTTTAAAAAATTTAAAATATTTTCTTTTTAATTAGATATTAATGATTTACAATTAATTTTTTAAATCTTTTATTTATAAAATTTTTATAAAAAAAGAAAATCATATAAAATTTGAAAAAAAAAAAATATATTTATATTATATATATATTTTTTAAAAAATAAAATTTATTTATAAATAGAATATATATATTTATTTAAAAGAAAACAACAAAAAAAAAAAAAATAAAAAATTAAATTTAAAAAAAAAAATTAAAAATTAAATTTATATTTTAATTATATTTATATTTTTCATTTATAAATATTTTATATTATAATAATATTTTTACCAAAAATATATTTTTAAAATAAAATCAAAATTTTGTTTAAAATTATGAAAATTCAATTTTAAATATATAAATATGAAATTATCATATATAATATTATTTAAAATTAAAATTTTGTTTTTAGTCTTAATATTTTTCATTGTTATTCAAAAAAATTTTTCATTTAAATTTTTGGTTTTCCAAAATATTAATTCATAAAAATTTTAGTAAAATTAAATTCCATATTTTAAAATAAAATAAAAGAAAAATATCGAAATTTTTTTAATGAAAAATAAAAAAATATATTCTTTAAAAAAAGTTATTTATTATTGATAATCATTAAGATAAAAAATTTTTTTCAAATTTTATTTAATTTATATAATAAATAAATTAAATAAAAAATGATTAGAAAAAAAAAAAAAAAAATTTTTTTTTATTTTATAAAATTAATTTAAAAAAATATCGTTTATAAATATTTTGTTTTTTGTTCATTTTTTTTATTATATTGGAAAAAAAAGTTTTTTAATTAAATCAATTTAAAAATTGAAATAGAAAATTACTCTTTATAAAAATGAATGATCAAATATTTTAATATAAAATACAATATTAAAACATTTGAACATTAAATTTGATTCATAATAAGTTTATAAATTTCGGATCCTCATTAGAATGAGTGAAAAAAAAAAACAAAATAAAATAAACATCAAAAAAAAATATTATTTATTCGAATATTTTAATTTTTATTTTAAACATTAAATTTTTTAAATTTAAAATTTTATTCTTTAAAAAATTTTCATTTTTTTTTTTAAAATTTTAAAGAAAAATTAAATTTTAAACTTTAATGTATTTTATTATTCTTTTGATATTATATAAAGTTATCAAATTTATCTTAAAAATTTATTTTATAAAAATAAATTTTTTTACAATTTGAAAAAATTTAAAAAAAGAATTTAAAGAATTTACTTTTTACAGGTTTAAAGGCCTTTTAAAATCAATTGCAAATAATTAAATAAAATATTTTTTAAATAGTTAAATGAATTTTTAAAAAAAACTATAAAAAATTTAAATTTCAATTTTAAACTTTCATTACATTTTAAAACAATTTTTATGGTTTAAAAGCAAAAAAACATATGTTTAGCATCTTTATTTTTTTTTAAAAGGAAGTTTAATTTTTTTTATATTGAATCAATAAATGTAATTGATATTAAAAATAAATTTATATACATGTATTGATATTATATAGAATTTAAAAATAATTTTAATTAAACATTTTTCTTATAATTTTTTTTTAAAATAAAATTTATGATAAAAAAAAAAAAACCATTGAGTTTTTATAATTTTTTATTAAATTAATTCCCAATTAAATAATTGTAATCAAAATAAACAATAATTTTTTAACATAACTATATCCAAAAAATAATAGGAACAAAAAAAAAAAAAATTTAAAAATAAATTTAAAATTTTATTCAAAAATAATTGAATATAAATATAAAATATGATATATATATATCAATTCGCATATATATATGAGATTGGTCAAGAAATGAATTTAAAAAGCAAAAAATCCCTACAATTGAATTCCTGAAAATCTTTAAAATAAATTTTGAAAAATGAATTTTTCTTTAAATAAATCAAATTTTTAATTTGAAAATCTGAAATAAGTTTATACAAACATTACAAAATTTAAAAAAAATAAAATCTTTTTTGAAAAAATTTGATTTTTAATTTAAATAAATTTCTTTTAAAACAATTTAAAATATATATATAAAAAATTATTTGAATGCCATATATATATTTTAAAATCAGACATTTTTTAAAAATTTAGAGGAAAATTTAAATTTCTAAAAAATTTGAATTTTTCAAATTTTTACATTTATTAAAATTTTTTTCATAATGTTATTCAATTTATATTTATATATTATTTTTTATATTTGTATTTTAATATAATTATTATTAGAATATATATATATATATTTATTAAATTTAAATAAAATTTTTTAATTTAAAAAATTTAAATATTAATTAAAATTATATAATTAAAGGATTTTTTATTTAAATTTAAATTATTAAAATGAAAATTTCTATTTTTTTGTTCTTAATTTTTTCACTTTAATATTTCTTTGGAAAATGATTAATGAATAAAATTTAAAATGATTTCAGGGTGCACATTGAATGAAAAAAATTTAATTTTCGAAATATTTCAAATAATATAAAACAATATTTTTATATTTAATACCAATAATTTTTCAATTGAATTTTAAATTTGACTTGATTTAAATATAAAAAAAAAAGGAAATTTTTGAAAAAAAAAAAATCAGAACCTTTTTAATAAATTATTACCAATTTATATTCCGTTAATAATACTAATAAATATATGAATATAATTAAATTTTTAATTAAATTGGATAAAAATTTATTTAAATAAATATATTCTAAAATATATATATATATAAACATATATATTTATATATATATATATAAATATAAAATCAATTTTGTTTGTAAAAATTTTAAAATATTTTATGAAAAGATATATATATAAATATAAAAAATATTATATGAACATATAATTGATATATATAAACATAAATTATATATATTAATACTTTATATTTTATATTATTTTATTTTATAAATAATTAATATTTAATATAAATCATGTGTTTTTGAATATTTTATATATATATATAATATATATATATATATATATATATATATATATAAATATAAAAAATATATAGAAAATTTAGGAAGGAAATCTTTTAGGTATAATAATCCAAAGTATTATATATTTTATATTATATATTTTAAAATATATATATATATATATATATATATATATATATATATAATTATTTATTTAAAATATGATTCCAAATCGCTACATAAGAGGTCTCATGTTTCAAAACAAGAGCCGAAAACTTCAATATAATCCTTTAAATTAAATTGAGTTGAAATTAAAATGGGCTCCGTTCCATCTTCAAGCGAAATTTTTTTTTGGAATAACGTATATCTGAAATTTTTGTTTTAAAAATTGAAATCAAAATTTCCCATGGTAACAGCTAGGGCGAATTGTCTAAATTGGGTAGGCGAGTGTAGGGTGTTAATAATAAGTAGCGGTATAGAGATACTTTCAAGGTGTCAAGTCAGGGGAAAAGGTGGGGGTGTCAAAAAAATGAAACGGAAGATGTATTAAACTTTCGTCAAGTTGGCTTGTCTATGGAGATTTATTTATTTTTTTATTTATTTTTTTATGAAAGGGAATTTGCATATAAAAAAAAAAAAACTTTCGTAACGTTTGTTTTTTGACGACTTCATAAAGGGTTATCTTTTATGTAAGGTATTTAAACTATTAATTTGGGCTATGGATTATGAAGGGTGTTATGTTGTATGCATGTTTTTAGTTAATTATTTCTACTATGAATCTGATGATTGGTTTATTTGTTAAACAAGTTATTATAATTTTTTTTTTTTTTCTAATTTCAAACCAAAAATCTGATGATGCCTATAAAAAAACCGTTAACTCGTGTCTATTATTTAATAGATTATTATTATTTAGAAGTTTAATAATGTGCAATTTTTCATGGAGGCACAAAGGGCATGGGTCATCCCAAGTTTTACATATTCTTTTTTGTCAATAATTTTCCATTTAACTTTTGGTGTCTTATTTGTTTTTTCAGAAAAAAAAATATTTTGATAGTGAAGTCTGATTTCTTTTGTTTATATTATTAAAGGAGCATTTATGCTGCCTCCATCTATCTTTTAAAATTATTCTTCGTGGGACCCAATTTTATATCATATTAGTGCTAGGGCTCTCTGTGGATGAAATAGTACATTGGTATACCACTGATATTAATACAACATTTATTTAATAATGGGCAGTCTTTATATATATATATATATATATATATATATATATATATATATATATATATATATATGTATGTGTGTGTGTATTTGTGTGTGTGTGTGTTATCATAATTTGAATAAAATAGATATTTTAGGTTCCATGTTTAAATTTTTTATAACAGCCCTTTAAAGGGCTCTCTATATATTTTATATTCCAAAAGTTGAAATGAAAAATGTCTTGAAATTTATTTTTTTATGTATATATATATATATATATTCCTTGGGTCTAAATAAAAAAAGGATAGTTTACCATAAAATATATATATATATATATATATATATATATATATATATATATATATATATATATTTTAGTATATATATTTTTTGGTATAAAATCTCGGAATACATTCCAATTTCAACAAATACTATTATTCTTTAAAGATGCGCAAAAAATTAGAGCAAAATAATTATTTATTCGAAAATTGATATATAATTTTCGAATAGATAATTATATATATATATATATATGTTTTTTTAAATATGATATATTTATATGAAAAATTATATAATATATAGAGATATATAATATAAATAAAAAAGTGAAAGAAGTTCAATATTCAGAGGCGACAGGCTGTTTAATGATAAAAAGCAATCATCAGGTCACATGCGTTGTTTTTTTATTTTATTTTTATATACGGACAAATGGTGCAAAAAATTGTATATTTTTTTAATATTTATTTTGGTTGGTTTGTTAATTTGTTTATTATTTACTTTATTTATTTGGATTTATTTTTATTAATTTATTTTATTAATTTATATTTATTTATTTTATTTTATTATTTTTATTTATTCTTCTCAGTTTTCAGTTTTTACGTAACGTAATGAAAATTTGTTTTTGTGTCTGCATTTTGAGATGAGTTCTGATCGTTTATTTTATTTAATAGTTTGTTTTGGTCTGCAACGGTAATTATAATTATTTTTCCTCTCAGCAGAGTTTGCAGTTTTTGGATTGATTGTTGTAGGCTGATTTTCTTTTCCTTATTTTCCATTATATTTTTGGTGTGATTTGCTTTTTATTTTTAATTTCCCAGATATACTTGGAAAGCATTGTACTGTTCGTGTATTTATTATTTGTGAAATATGTTTTGTGTGCAAAATTTATTTGTTTCAGGGTTTAAAAGTTACTCCTGTGTAAGTTTTTTTTCTGCCTATCTGATGATTTTACCGTGGCTTGGTATATTACATTGTTTTGTAAAGCAATTACCGTTTAAGGTTTTAAAAAGTTCTTTATTCTGCAGTTACACGTGGGTTTAATTTGTTCGGATGGTTTTTGATTAAATCCTGTTCTATAATATTTTTATTATTAAAACCATGTTCTCCGTGCAACTGTAACTGATTTTTTACTGTATTTTTGTTGATTATTTTGTAGAGAGTGTTTGATTCGGGGAAGTCTTTGTGTAAGATAAGAGTTTGATGAATATTTTTTCTACATTTGTTTTTATATTTTTGTTGTGCGGTGGGTTGAATATATATGATGTTTATATATATATATATATTTTTTTGTATATATGTATTATGCTGGAAATAAAATATTTTTTGTTTCAAAGTCTTTCTTGGCTTCGTTGAATATGGCTTCTTTGGAATAATTGCCAGAAAGCCTGCGGTTAACTGATTTTCATATTGATAAATTATAAATGTAACCGGGTATTTTATCAAGACATGTTTAATATTTTCGTTTATCATTGGGTTATCTGTAGAGTTTATATGTATCTTTTCTTAGGTTGAAGCTGACGTCAAGAAAATCTACTTCGTTTTGGTTAGTTTTTATGTCTATGTCGAATCCCATATCATTGAAAATCTTTATTATTTGCTTTTCTAGTTTTGTCTGTGTTTTGTTTGTCATAGTTTCTTAAGATTATGAGACCATCATCATGTCTTTGAAGTCCTGTAAGAAGGAAGAAACTTGATACAGGAACCAATAACTAAGTAAAATAATAGATAGAAATGATACATCTAATAATGCATCAATTCTATCTATTTATCTTTCTCTCTCTCTCTCTCTCTCTCAGGGTAAGGGTTTTTTATATATATATATATATATATATATATATATATATATATATATATATATATATATCAAATTTCCTTTCTACTGAAAGTATTTATGGATTTTTTATTTCTAGGATAAAGGACAACTTAAATTAAAATTCAATGGAGTAGGGTCGTTTGGGAACCTTGTGGCATTGTTTGCAAACCAGGTTTCTGTATTCGTCCTCCATTCTTGACTAATTGAAAAAAAAGGCCTTCACCACTATAATAAAAAAAATGTTGGTGGAGACTTATCATAAATATTTAACGTCGAACGCGATATATATAGTCGATTATATATAGGTAAAAAATTTAAAGGTACACATATAATTAAAGACAAAAAATATTTTTTGTTGAATTAATTTTAATGATAAAGCAGACTCAACGAGAAAGTTACTGAAAGGTGCGGGTTGAGGAATTAAGAAGAAAATTATTATTTTATGGATTTGGATTAGCAGGAATTAAGAAATATATATTATGAGGACGTGTTAAATACCTGGATTTAAATAGACCAAAGCTTTATATATGTTAGAGACCCCTCGGAAGTTTGGTCCCCAAAATAAGAGATAATCAGGAGAACAGTCGAAATCGATTGACATTGCATTTACAGATTTGCAGATTATTCTTTCATGGACTAAACATGGAGCGAGAAGGAAGTTCAAGCGCGAGGGATATATATATATATTTATATATATATATATATATATATATATATAACAAATATATGGATATAGATCCGATTAGTATGAAGAAAATAAACAGAAAAAAAATCAAAAAAACAGCATAATAAACCATTAAAATTTTTGTTTTATTTTTTGATTGATAAATGGCGAAATATATATAATATATATATATATATATACATATTATATTTATATTTTAACTTTGTGTGTTGTTTGTGTGTGTGTGTGTGTGTGTGTGTGTTTGATGTGTGTGTGTGTTGTGTGTGTGTGTGTGTGTGTGTGTGTGTGTGTGTGTGTGTGTGTGTGTGTTTGTGTGTGTGTTTGTTGTGTGTAGGAACATGAAAAGATAAAACAAAACAAATACCTAAGGTTTTAAATGCATTTTGAAAAATAAATTAAAAAAAAATCTTTCTTGAAGCTTTTAATTTAAATTTAATTCCATGTTAATAGATTAAATTTAACATTTCCAATAAGAAAAATACTTTGCGAATCGAATGGTAATTGATTGGAATGATTTTTTTAATCATTAAATTATCTTTATTAAAAAAATTTCAGAAATATAATATACTTATCTGGAATTTTAATTGAGGAAGATTTAAAATTTAATCTGAATGAAAACAAATATTACATACATTTTGTTTAAAATATTGCAGAAAAGCATTTTTAAGACGGAGATGTGTGTTTTTATGACACATTTAGCGATAGCCTAACGATTTAAATAAGGGACAAATATTTTGAACTACACAGTAATCTTAAAGACTTTAATATTTTGAACATTCTAACATTTTATTGAATTTTAGGTACTTTGACTTTATAATCTTACTTGCGGTGATGTTTGTTAAGGAAATGTTTGAAAATTAGCAAGAAATCTTAAATTTTCTATTGCTACTGCTCCTATTTTATGATAATATCATGTATGGACATCCGTATTTATAAATAAAAAAAAAAACAGGTTTTTACACGGAGGCAAAAATTTCAAAATTTTTAAAAAATACTATGTTCGATGAATTGCAATAAGCTTTTCTATTTATGATTAGTAAATATAGCTTTTAATTAATAACAATATCACTTAACCGATATAAATTAATACAGAATTTTAAAAGATTTAAAATTTTATTAATTATTAAAAATTAAATTTTTCTTAAAACATCTTGTAAAAAAATCCTTATTCATCGAAAACAGTTTTAAGAGAGTAGTGTCCATAATATATCGTAATCATAAACGCAATTAATTTTTTTTTTCTAATTAAATGAAACCTTACTTTTATTGCATTTTTACGATTTTACGAATCGGAGAAAATTTTCTGATTTTTTTAAAGAGTTTTCAGATCTCCAAATTCAGCACAAAAAAAAGACGGTCAAATTTCCTGTACTAATTTATAGTCACCCGTTGACGCCAGAGTAACAAGATATTTAACCAAAATTACGAAGGTTCTAAAAACATTTAAAAAAAAATAATTTTTACATAAAAAAAAATATTTGGTCTTTCCTCTTACTGATACAAACATCTATATATATATATATAGATATATATGCATGTATAAATCGTACATATATACATATATATATATATATATATATATATATATATATATATATATATATATATATATATATATGCATGTATGTACACGTACACGGTGCGATGGGTAAATTGTCTCTATATTATGTTTTTAATTTCGCGCATGCGCGTTGTTGCTTTTTATTTTGTCGTCTGCACTGTTTAGTAGGGTGAGTTGGCCACCGTCTGTGGGAAACAGACTACCATGGCGCAATTCCCTCCGTCAAAAATTTGGAAACTGCATGCTGAACTGCTTGGCATTCGCGCCGGAAGCTCTAATACAAACATTTCGAAGTGTTTGTGTATCAATCTGAGAACAGTGCTGAGGATTCGGAAAGATTTGGATCCAGTCAACATCATGGCGTTTGGCGTGATCACGAGTGATGGCGATGTTATGCCTCCATTCATCTTCTCCCAGGGCCTAAGACTCAACACGAAGGCCTACATCAAATGACTTGAGGACGTAGTAATCCTTCAGAAAACTCTTAGGTTAAAATACAAATAAAAAAAAAATACTAATAACAAACACCTTTAAAATGACTAATGAAATGGTCGACAGCTCTTGGGACCGTAATCATCGGGAACAATTTCTACACAGACTTCGTCCTCATAAAAGAATAATTCTAAGGACACTAGAAATACTGGATAAAAAAACTTATAAAATTTTCTTTGTCCATCGCAATCAGGTATATATATATATAAATATATATATATATATATATATATATATATATATATATATATATATATATATATATATATATATATATATATCAACATTGCTTTTTTTTTTTTATACATTCTTTTTTATAGATACAAATATTTAAGTAAATGCTCTGTTTATAATAAACAGTATTAAACAACATTTACCGGCCAGAAGTAATTGTTATAGAAAATATGCATCCCCCGACGGGAATCGAACTTGTATCCTATACGGAACAGTGATAGAGCCTGGCGTGCTTTTACCGATTTCGCAGCAGAGGAGCGTATATGACGGTTCCGTATAGGATACAGGTTCGATTCCTGTCGGAGGAAGCATATTTTCTATTAAAATTTCTCTGGCATTCAGGCCGGTAAATGTTATTAATACTGTTTATTATAAACTGAGCATTTACTTAAATATTTGTATCTATAAAAAAGAATTTGTAAACATAAAAATGTCTTAAACTAATTGTCGAACTTTGTCTATTTCATAATAGAGTAGAGCTAAATATTATTTCTTTTAGGATATTAAAACAAAAGCAAGTTAAAAATCGCTACACGATTACAATCATGTTTCAGCACAACAAATGTGTCTCCTCGGGCGATGTTAAACCACTGGCGAGCAAACATTTTATTTTAAAAGCACAATTCCTTAATAAAAAAAAAATCACGGCAAGGTCACAAGCCTACGTTTTGAAAAGTGCCTGAAAACAATACCATGGGTTGATCCAAATGTTTATGGCAGGCCTGTGGATTTAAAAAAATCGAAATATGCATGCGTTTTCAAAACTAATTGCACATTTCAGGCTAGAGGGATATTCTTGTTCTGAAAGATTTTATTATGTATTTAATAATAATATCAAAGTTAAAAAGCCATTACTTTATAAGTTTATAAAGTTTCAATAAAATTAGAGTTCTTTTTTGTCTTATCTAACTTTCTGCCCTACGGTAAACTTAGGGTTGGCGAATTTTAAACTTTATGCAACACTCGCTCTAAAATGACAGACGTTATGCATTTATGGGCTAAATAGTTTCATGCTTTCTTAGCTTAGTTAATTCAAGCTAAGAAGGCATGAAACTTACTAATTATTAAATCCAGAGGTTTTCCTCAATCTTTTGTCCTAGACTTCATATTCATGCTGAAATTATTCACATACCATACTACAAAAGATTAGGCATGGTGGAGTAATGGATAGCGGCTCGCATTAAGGAATCAGACAGCCGAATTCGAATTCCACATTCACTTAATTACTAATACCCTTGGGTAACTTCTTCTCTCCCCACTCAAGCTATGGGTAAATAGCAGGACAGATCGGGTTCTATAGCCTTGGATGGCAACTGGTCTAATGCAGAAAAAAATGGCAACCTACTGCGGGAAAAAATCTGCCTCGTCAGATACATGATCACCTAAGCGTGTATCACGCATGGCACATAACTGACAGACTGACTTTCCAGTCGAATCCATTACATTCACTTATATGCTAATGCCCTTGGGAAATGTATTAATACTCTTCTCCCACCCAGAGCTATGGGTAAATAGCAAGACAGACCGGGTTCTATAGCTTTGGATGGCAACTGGTCTACGGCAGAAAGAATTGGCAATCTACTGCGAGGAAAAAATCTGCCTCGTCATTTATGTATCGAAAGATACATGATCGCCTAAGCGTGTATCACGCATGCAACATAACTGCCTATAGATAAAAGCAAAACTCGTGATAAATTAACTTTTACTAAACAAATATATTTTTTCAAAAATGTATCGAAGAGAAAGCAGCATTGATGAAATCCCACACGGAAGAAAGATTTGTTTGACGGAATATCAACACATCATGGGTCATTTAATGTCGAAATTTAAGTTTCTTGGGAGCTTTGAAGTAATAAAGAGCTGATATGTTATTCTGCTTTCACAATTGAATACATGGTAGATAATACTCAGCTTTTATGCATATACATGTTTCTGTAGACATAATTACTAGAGGTGATGATGTGTGTGTTTTATATTGTAGTTTTGTTGAAGTTATAATTTTAGAATATAGTTTGATTTAAGAAATTTCTGGATATTATATTGAGTGTTATGAAAGTTCTTTTATATTGGCTGTTTGGTTGTTTTTAGCGGCATATCAACAACTCTATGTGTTATTTAATGCCGAAATTTAAATATTTGGAACACAATTTTATTGCTTCAGCTAAATACATTTTGAACACAATTGTATGCCTTCAACTATAGATAAAATGTATTGTTAGTCATTTTACTATAAATATGTATTGTTGGTTGGTTGATTTTGTTTAGTGGCATATCAACACCTCTATGGGTTATTTAATGTCGATATCTAAATATTTTGAACAGAATTTTATGGCTTCAACTAAATATATTTTGAATGCAATTTTATGCCTTCAACTACAGATAAAATGTATTGTTGGTCATTTTACTATAAATATGTATTGTTGGTTGGTTGATTTTGTTTAGTGGCATATCAACACCTCTAAAATTTATTTTGGTCAAATTAAATATAAAAATGTATTTTGGTATTTTCACTAAATATATTTGCAACAATCGTAATTTCCAACTAAAATAAAATGTATTGCTGGTTATTTTGCTTCAAAAATGTATTGTTGGTATTTTTACTATATAAAATATTTTTTAAACTTTTAGCATTTGTTTTTTGTTTTTGATATTTCACTATTTTCCCATTGCTGGAAATGACAATAGGTGCTAGAACGTTATGATAAGTTTGGTGAACCTTTAGAATTAAAAAACAATTAAAAGGTAGTTTTCCGCTCTTCAAAACCTTCTTGTCAGAAGCATTGCTACCGGATATAATTATTCGTCATACCCAGGACTTACGGAACAAAAGCACAAAAAATTACAATTAATATAAGACTAATATTCATTTTGTTTAAAAAAAACCAAATATTTGATTAAATGTTTATAATAAACAGGATGTGATGTTTTTTTCCATAACTAATATATAAAAATTATATACTATGTTTATTATATATACGTTTATATATATATATATATAATTTATATATTTAATCTTTTATTATATATATGTTTATTATATATATATGTTTATTATATATAATGTTTATTATCAATTTATGTTTATTATATCTGAAATATAAATTGATATATAAAAAAAAAAAAAAAAAAAAATATATATAGTAGATAAAAGTTTATATATTTTAGTATATGGGAAGGTTTTATATAAATGGGTTTATTAATATATATTAACACATATATAACAATTTATTATATATATAAAAAAAAAAAATGTCCAAACAATATGATCAATTATAGAAAAAATTTATTAATCCAAGAAAAAAAAAATATATATGCCATTATATATCATATATTATTTTTTTATATATTTAAAATATATTTATATATATCTGATTATTATTTTTTTTTAAAATTTCTTTATGTAATTCAGATATATATTATGTATAAGACTGCTTTTCGGATAACAATATGTTTATATGTTATATATATATGTAAATGTTATATATATATATGGAATATATATATATATATATATATATATATATATATATATACTGCAGATTTCCATCAAAAATTTTTGCTGGTTCGTTAAATTCTATCTTCTTATAAATATCATATTTGTTTAAAATGTTTTAAATTCATAATTTGGTTTTATTTTTGTTTGTTTTTGGGTCATTGATTTTGTTGTTTTCTATACCATAACATTAACATTAAAGCATTTTTTTATGCTGTTATATATCTTTATATATATATGTGTTTATCATGCATATATGTTTTATTATAATCTTATATATAGATATTTTTAACATATATATATGTTTATTATATATATATATGTTTATGATATATATGATGTTCATATTATTTTATATTTTTATATATATATATATATATATATATATATATATATATATATGTAAATATATATATGTAAATGTATATTGAAATTCCGTCGAATTTGCCAATCTAATTTATCTAAAGTAAACAGGTCGATGACATTTTTTTGTAATTCTGAGGACACTTAACACGTCCTGGGTTCACTTGATAAGCATAGGAACACCGGCAAGGAAGTGGGTCATCGGGAGATTAGAGAAAGGGGTGGAGGAGGAGGGATGAATGTATTTCTTGATTGTTTGAGATGGAGGTCAGGTGGTGGCTTGGTTTGGAAATTCCCAAAAAAATGTTAAAATAAACTAAAAAAATAAAATCATTGAAACCAAACTGAGGGAAAAACACTAAAAAAGTCTGAATATTTTCATATAAAAATAAAGGAAACAAAAAACATCAAAAATGAAAATATATTAATAAACTTTTCCCAAAGACAAACTTAATGGTTTTTTAAATTTTCATCAAATTATTGACATGATTTTGAAACAAAATGAAACACAAACATTCCTTTTTTTACACAAAAACAGATACAGAAAAGTAAAGGAAAATAAAATACATTTATAATTAAAATGGCAAGTGTTGCACACAGGCACATCATTTTTTTTAGGATTTACATGATGTTTTTTTTATTTATTTCAGAATGGTTTTTTTAATAGGAATGGATTTAGCAGACACTTTTGTTATTTTCAGAGAAACGGGTGAAAGTTTCAGCAGGATGTTTTTTTTCCATTCATGTTTCTATTATTTTCATATGTATTTTTATTTTTCGACACAAATCAGGCAAGAAAGAAAAAGAAAATTTGTTTTGTTATTTTCAAAGGTTTTTTTAATTTTTTTATTATTTTCATTAGAGTTTTTGATTTATATTTTATTATTTAGGGAAACATTTTAAGGATTATTTTTTTATTTCCGCAGAATTTTTATTTCTATTTCAATTATTCAGAAAAAATTAAAGAAACAAAAGAAAGAAATTAAAGAAAGAAAGAAAGAAAGATTTAAATTTTTTTGGGAAAAAAAAAAAAATTTTTAAAATTTTATTTTTAAAAAAAATTTAAAAAAAATTTTTATAAATTTTTTCGAGAAATTTGAAATTTTTTATTTTCAAAGGATATTTTCTTTCCATTCTGTTAAAAAAGAATAAAAAAGAAATTTTTTTAAAAGAAAGAAAGAAATTAAAAAAAAGAATTTCAATGAAAGAAATCAAAATCCTTGAATAAAAATTGAAAAAATATTTTAAATATTTACTAATAAAAATAAAGAACTTAAAAAGAAAGAAATTCAAAAAAGGATATGAAAAAAGAAAAGGAAAATTAGAAAGAAAAAATTTTAAACGAAGAACGGAAAATCAAGAGAACGTGAAAATTAAGAAAGTCAGCAAACAAGAAAGGATTTGTAGAAAGAAGGAAAACAAAATAAAAAAAAATCATCAGTTGTCAAATCAGAATGAAAAAATTTTGAAAAAAAACAGAATACATTTAATATAAAATTTTTTTTTAAACTGAAATCCTTTTGAGGTTTTATCTTATCTGTTCTACATAAAAGGTTTTTTATTTGAATTTGAATATATTTTTCTTATTGGTATCACGTCTTAAAAAACATGCAAAAGGGCAAATTTAATTTAAAAAATAAAAAATGACTATAAGACTGGCAAGGAAGAGTTATTTTAATTTTGAACCGCCAGACAATCAAAAGAAGGTCAAATTAAAGCTATTAAAAATAACATTTGTTCGAATGGGCATTTTGGATCAAAATCAACAATAATGAGACTAAATAAAAAGAATAAAAAATGTAAAATTCAATAAATCAAGGTCAAAAAATCTGAAATTAGAATTTTAGAAAAAAAAATATAGATTTTAGGTTCTTTTTTGGGAGAAATTAAAATGATCGAGAAATTGGATTTAAAGGAAATGTTTCAATTTCAAAAAATAAATTTTTTTTTATCCTTCCCAGCGGAAAATGATTTTGAATTATAAAAAAGTTTGAAAAGTTTGATTATTAAATAATCCTTTTTCATAAAAATCAAAAAATAAAATCAATTGAAAATAAAAAATTTTTCCAAAAAAAAATAAAAAAAGACATAAATTTAAGAAATACTAAATCTTAAAAATATATTTAATATTAAATAAAAAATAAATTTCACTAAAAATTTTTAAAAAATATTATTTAAAAAATTAAAAATTTTTTATTACTAAAATTTCGTCCCTTGATAATTAAAATAAAAAAATCAAATTTAAAAAAATAATACAAGTTAAAAAATAATAAAAATAGAAATAAAGAGAAAGAAAACAAATATAAATAACTTAAAAAATAAAAAAAATTTTTAAAAAAGAGAAAAAGTATAATTAGAGAAAGTTAGAAAACAGAAAGAGAGAGAGAAAAAAATCGAAAATTTCTTTAATATTAAAAAAAAATTCATTTTTTTTGTTTTTTGATCTTAAATTCAAAAAAAATAATTTTATCTATATAAAAAATTTAAACAGATTAATGCCTTTCGTTATATCTTTCTTTCATGAAAATTTTTAAAAATATATATTTATATATATATATATATATATATATATATATATATATATATAGATATTTAGCTGATAAATAAAAAAATTCATTAAAAGTGTACCCATATTTCGATTGTCATCAAAAGTTTAAATGATTTGAAAGGGATACAAAATCTTATAATAATTTTTAAAAAAAGAACTAGAAGGAAGAATTAAAAAAGACGAAAATGTTTATTTAAATTTTTAATTTTTTATGGCAAAAGGAACCGTTTAACTGTTTAAATGAACAGAAGAAACAAATCCCCGAAGTTATCCATTGAAATTTCTTAAAATACCAGTTAGTTTAAGATGAATTTATTTATTCAAGTAAATTATTTAATGTGAATATGGAAATTGTTATAAAAAGCTAATAGGAATATATACTTGACAATCACGGTGGATAAAATCCTGATCTAAAGAATTTAAAGAACAAAAACCAATAGAATAAAATAAAAGGTAACAAAATTATGGTCGTCGCAAATTCAATTTTAGTAGTTATTTCGTGTGTCTTATTGGAAAATTTTACAATTTAATTCTCGAATTTATATTTTTGAAAATAAATAGATCCCAGCTCCAAATATTTACCATTCACCCTACGGTAAAAAAAAAAAAAAAAAGCTGAATTTAATGTAGGGCATGAGCCCCGTAGGATCAGCCAAAAATTCGCCGTAAACCCCTCAAATGAGTAGGCAAAGAGTTAATCCAACTAGAACTATTGTCTAGTACTAAAACTACAACAATCGGTCTTCAAAGATACCTGGAAACTACAGAAGATTGGGTAAATGATTTTTGCCTCAAAAAACATGAAAAATCAACAAAGGAAATTGTATTATTAATAATGTTGTTGTAGAGTAGTTTCACAGTGGAGGCTTGTATTTCACTAAGTTGTTCCTAAAATAGGTTCGACGTACAAAACGTTAGGAACTTGATATGATAGGTAATGACGCAGAGAAATCTAGTGGTGGTCGCTGATACTTTTAGTATCCCACTAACGGTCGCCCGACATCGACTGACTGACCAACTCACTGAGAGGATTTAGTCACCCCCACCACGGGGGCATCATGTGGCACAAGGCCGGTTTAACGTGGGATAACCGAGCCCGTGGGGTCGGCCAAATATATGCGCAATTAAATGCCATATAAATGAGTTTAGAGTCGGTTTACCTCCCGAACGAGACTCCGATATTTCGGCGTAGCCTCGTTCGGGTTTCCCCGCCCGAAAGCAGAGAGTTCATTGGTCAGCCGGTCTTCCGACTTCAGACAGAACTCAGACCAACTGTTGACGATATTCAGTCACCCCCACTGGGAAAAATGTGACACAAATTTCGATTATTTAATGTGGGATATCCGGAGCCCGTGGGCTCGGCTCAAAAATATGAACCCATTGAACCCGTATAAACGGGTTCAGGGTTTACCACCCATGAACGAGACTCCGCCCCTCGGCGTAGCCTCGTTCGGGTTCCTCGCTCGGAAAAAAAATATACCCATTGAACCCGTATAAACGGGTTCAGGGTCGGTTTAAAACCCCGAACGAGACTCCGCCCTTCGGCGTAGCCTCGTTCGGGTTCCTCTCCGCCCGAAGGCAGAGAGTTCAACCGGTCAGCCGGTCGTCCGACTTCAGAGTGAACTCAGACCAACTCACTGAGCGACTAGCGACTCCTACTACTCCTACTTATTATAGGTGGGAGAATCTATTAACAATAGAATAGGTATGTTCCAGTATAACAGAAACGAAACCAGCAAATTTCAAAATGGAATTGCAAACGTGTGAAGAAATGCAAGTAAAACATAATACGCCTATTGCAGCAGCAAAAAGCTTAAAAAAGAAAGCAAAAGCAAATGCAATGTACCAAATGCAGGAACGATGGAAAGATAAACCTCGTCATGGTTAATATCATGCCTGTACCAAACAAGTTGATGTAGACAAACCATGTACTCATCAGTGGCTACATAGTTCAGGGTTAAGAGCTGAAACCGGGTTTTTTTTTATTCCTGCTGCACAGAACCAATGCTTGCTAACTAGAATTACCAAGCACTCATTCTGAAAAATTGTGTTAGCCCAAAATCCATATTTTGTGATAAATATCCAAAAGAAATTGTATCAGGTTGCACGGTTTTGGCATTCACTGTATATAAAACGTATCATGACAGTGTGGGACAATATCTGCACTGGAAAACCTGCAACTTGTAAGGAAAGGAAATTGCAAGAAACTGATATGAACACAACCCAAAGTCGGTTGTGGATATAGGAACTGATGCAATTCCATTGGACTTTACACACAGACAGAATAATCAAAGACATCGTGGTCAAAGACGACAGAAAAAAAAACCAGGAATTTCTTTCTTATTGAAATGGCAGTTCCTGCAGACTCTGTAATATATCGTTGAAGATCTTCAAAAAAACTATCGAAATACAAAGATCTTGGAATGGAAATGTAAAAAAAAAAATGTGATACATGAGGACATTAATAATTTCAGTTGTAATTGGAGGCCCTGAAAAAGGTTCCGATAGATTCATTGAAGGGATTCTTGGTAGCATGAGCCTTAAAGTAATACAAAAAAACTGTTATCACAAGTACAGCTCACAACTTATAAAAGTCTATGTCGACGTAAAAGTTGTTTCGTTTTAGTTTGACTCTATTTTATTTTTATTTTTATCTTTTTACAAAAATACTCAATGAAAGTGTCTTAACGCCATTTCTAACCTTAGGTCAAATGTTGGGACCCGGAAGGTAATGAGTATACAACAAAATCGAAAGAAATAATAATAATAATAATAATAATAATAATAAGAAGAAGAAGAAGAAGAAGAAGAAGAAGAAGAATATCAAATATTAAAAATTTGTATTAAGCGGAAATGCAGATTCTGTGATTAATATGCAGAAACAGCTGACCAGTATATGCTTTTCTTATTGCCATCGCAGTCCCTGCTGACTGTAATGTATCATGGCAGATCTTAAAAAAAAAATAACTATCAAAATACAAGGATCTAGAAATGGAAATCTGACATTGCCACATGAAGACATCAATAATTTCACTTGGAGTTGGAAAAAGCTCGGATTGACAGGAAAAGGGTACAATAGGTTCATTGAAATTAGCCCATGTCTTAAAGAAACAAAACAAAACTTTACACACAAATACAGCTCATAACTTACGAAGGGTTTTATCAATGTAAGATGTGTGTGTTTTTAGGCAGTTTTAATTATTTATTTATTTTTAGAAAAATGCTCAGTGGAAAACGTGGGGATGTCATCATAGCCCTAGATTTCTGGTTGGGACTCGGAAGGAAATGCGTATAAAAAAGAAATGAAAGGAATAATAATAATAATAATAATAATAATAATAATAATAATAATAATCACAAACAAAAACGGTGCCTCCTTATTGATATGGCAGTCCCTGCTGACTGCAATGTATCTTTGAAGATATTCAAAAAGTTGTCAAAGTACAAGGACCTTGAAATAGAAATCTCGAAAATGTGGCATATGGGAACATCAACAATCCCTGTTGTAGTTGGAGCCCTAGGACTGGTTGGAAAAGATTGCAGTAGACTAATTGAAGGGATTCCTGGAAGTCCATGCCTCAAGGAGATACAAAAATTGTTCTGACAAGTACAGCCCACACCTTACGAAGGGCTTTATCTATGTAATTTAATTCTTTTTTTTTTTTTTGGCAGTGGAAAGTGTCATGACGCCATTTCTAACCTTAGGTCCCTTGGCGGAACCCGGAAAGAAATGTGTAAACGCTAGAAATCAAAGAAAATAATAATAATAATAATAATAATAATAATAATTGAAATTTTCCTTGTCCAAGCCGATCGTTATTTCAAACTTGGAGAACATCCTAATCGAGATGATACTAGTCAATATGGTTTTTAAATTCAAAATGTTTCTCAAAAACATCCACAAAAATTTGAATAAAAAATCAAATAAAAGAATCATGAATTTAGCAAAAAGAATGATGATTAAACCGTTCATGCACTATACATTGCAAGCTGTCAGAATTTCCAAAGTTCATTTCATTTTATAACTTTTATACAAGAGAAAAATATTTAATGATGTGAAAATATAGTATATGGGAATTTTCCAAGATATTATTGATTTGCCTAGACCCGACTAGGAGGTCGTCGAAAATAATCTAACACGGATGCGATTTCATTTTAAATTTAAATAGTTTCTATTTGATAATTATTCAAATTTTTTTTGAAATTATACGCAAAATTGTCAGAGGTGCTATTAGAAAAAAAGTTCCTCGTAGTGGATTAGCAAAAACAAAAACTAAAAGATCTCAACCACTAAACGTAACATATTTCTTTTTTAATCATTTCATTCCATTTTATAGGTTACAATTCAAATGAGAAAAAATAAAATACAAACGAGCAAATTTTAGTGATATGGGAAACTACGAACGATAAAATTATTGATTAATGCCTAGAACCAGAGACCTAGTCTGCTCGGACAGTCTACTATATTTAAATTTTGAAGATTTTTATCTCAGTTCATTGAAAGTATGCGATGGATTCCAATGAAAATTAAAAAAAAGACGTTAAATGAGCAAGTGACGATTGCATGGAACCAGTTCAACAGTAGAAACAGTGAAACACAGTAAAATAAGCGGTTAGGGGTTTATTTAACTGTTGGAATTGCTTGTTATCTCAAATTTTCCATTATTCCAAGCTTTTTTTAACAAGTAGGCAGAGGTTGTATGTGAACCCAAATCTCGATGCTTTGTAAAAACCAGCGAGTAACACCACATGGTAAAATTTATTTTCAACATATAGCAAATCTTTTTTCCATTTTATAGGTGGGATTCTAGTGAAAACTTTAATTATGGTTACCAGCGTGGTGAATTTGAATTCGTTTTAGCCGATATTTATTCACAATTAATCTAAAACAACAGGCGAAGTATTTGGGCTCGGACAATTGTCCATGAAAATTGCCTCCGTTTCTCTCGCATCCATTATATGGTGTATTCCCCAAGTCGCCAAAAAAAAATTTTATGCAAAAAAAGAAGAAAACGAGGATTTGGTACATTAGAGACTGGTGTAAAAAACCAGCGACATAGATTAAACACTATTTTCTAGGATCATGGATCCTTTTCCTTATTGTTTTGAATTTGAATCTTATATTGTATAGAAAAATTTTATATTTTTTAATTTATCAGATGTTCGATGAACCAAAACTTTTCAGTAATTAATTCTTTTAAATATTTCTGTATAGTCCGGAAAATATACCATGACAATTAGACTGTCTTTCCAACTTGGTTGCCTTTGAATAAGGTGAAGCAGATTATTTTCAAGTCGAATTTAACATTTTTAAAGATTGTATGTCTGTGATATCTCCTCTGTAACTGAAGTTGATCTAACAGTAAACCCCACACAATAATGTTTATTTTCATCATATGATAAATCTAAAATTTCCTGTTTTTTTGGCCCCACTGTAATAACACGATTAAATTCATGCAGTCAAGACATTAAAGAAAACAATCTCACCAGAACAGTTGTCATGAAAATATTTGAAGAAATGACAAGAATGAAGCCACGTCATGCCGGTAAAAAAATGAATGAAGTCAGGGTGCCAGGTCAGGATCGATTACATTGCAGACTCTTATATCTCGAAATATATGGTAGGATACCAGACCAGATACGGCAAAAACGGACAAATAAAATGAAAATAAATTTGCCAGATGGATTTTGACGAAAAAAATTATCTGACACCACAGAGTGTACCAACTTTTACTGGAAATATATTGTATTTCTGAAATGCGATATCTTAATATTTGATAGGGTCACTTGACATTTTTAAGACCCGGTGATTAGCATCGGTCATCGCAAAAAAGAAGTGGCATTAACCTGAAAACTCGTATCATGTTCTTAAATAGCCTCTCGTCAGACCCATTCAGAAATATGTAGAATATCAAATGTATACAATCACTTTTTTTCAGATAAACGATTAAAATGCAGTCGAGCGAATGAAGCCTGCAGCTTTTAGCAAGGGCCATCTTTTCTTCGAACGTCGTGGACTGGAATTTACAACGAGCTGTACCAAATAACAGAAACCACATCACTTGAGGACTTTCAACAGCAGCAACAACTAAAATGGATAGCATGTAACTCGATGAGAAAATAAGGATATAATCAAGATGTTGACATTTCCCACTACTTCAATAAATTTTTTTTAATCATTTCACCCCAAACAAGGTGCAAATGCCATTAGTAACGCCGGTGGGGGGGTAACAGGGGAGGAAAGTGAGAGAAAAGACTGAATATAGGGAGGATTAAGAACAAGAGAAAATATGAACGGGATTCAAGAAGATAGAAGATGGCGATTGACATTACATTTAAATTTTGAAGATCATAGTTATAAGGAATTAAGTAAACGGAAGTGAGTTTCACAGACGGGGAGTCTGAGAAAAGAAACTCTTATAGAAGTGGCAGGTGCATTTAGCTATTTCAACAGTAAACGGTGGGACCTAGATGCCAGTCTAGCAGCATGATTAAAGTTATATAGGCAGACATCAGAGAAAAAAAACCTTCGTCAGAGAAGGTTTTGAAAATATTTGTAGAAAAGAGAGAAAGAAGCCATGTCACGTCGGTAAGAAAGTGACTGAAGTCGAGATGCCAAGTCAGGATCGAAATAGTTAGGATGGAATCTCTCATCAATACTGGAAAGAGCGATAACAGATCGTAGACTTGAGAAACTTATTTTCCTGAAAAAAAGTTTTACGACAGAGATTTTATATATTTCAACCAACGTTTGCACTGGCTTTTCGGTCAATGAATGCTGAATGTTTCTTTATAAAGAAACGGCTAGTATTGTCATTACAATTATCATCATCACAATCATCAGTCTGTGATTCCAAATGAATGTGTTTTGATATATCAATACAAATTAGCAACTAGCGTTGAAGGTTTCATCATTACATCAGACATCAGTGACCAGGCATAACGTTGTCCTTTCACAATCCAGTTTTGTTTACTCTTCCCGCCACTGATCACCCCAACCAGCAGGGTCTAGTCCACGCCGACACCTTTTCCTATCTACGCCCTTTTTGACATCTTTCTGTCCACTGCGATTCGCTCAGGCGGACGTCAGTTGTGAATAGCCACTAATCTCATTAGGTCGCCAATACTTTGATCTGAGAAACGCCAGTAAATGTACATTAGCCAAAATATAAACTTAATTATCGTTAACAGGACAGATCCAAGGACAATACAGCAGTCATTGTTACAGAATTATTATTATTATTATTATTATTATTATTATTATTATTATTATTATTATTATTATTATTCTCTCTGGCCATTCAAACACGTAGTAGCTTGTGGCTTACAATGGAGATCAAGGATTGCAAGTTTTCTCAAGACTCCGGCACGCTTCGGAGTATACTTCCTGTTCTTAACATAGTTGTGGTTTCGAGGGTTTCGACTTCTCCCCAAATCTCGCTCCCTCTCGTCTCTTTTTCTACGTGTTTTGTTACAGCCGTTTCCAATGCTTATAACGACTGCCACAGATGACGCCTTCAGGTTCCGCAACTCTCCCAGGGTAAGTAAAGGATAAGGCTTTTACTTTTACCGGTAGGAGAACAATTCTAAATTCCAAACCGTTTGGACTTATGGATAGCAACCCCATCCCGTAAAAATCTACTTGATACAGAAACCACGGCAGCAACGCCTAGTGTGGCTCGGCTCTGGCCTTAGTCTTCATATGGCGATATTGTTGTGGCTTGTTTAGGGGCCAGAAAGAAAGACACGGAAGACGAAGGTAGGTTGAAAAAGTATATTGAATATATATACAAAACAATAGTGTTAGTAACAAGTAGATTAGCACTGCATCTACTAGTCCACTTCACTCCACTACAATTCCCCCTCCGACTCTCGCAGTTTGTATTTATGGGAGGAGGAAGAGTTCATTATACTCTAAGAGGGTTTACCACAACAGATACCAAAGAGCAGGTCGAGTTGGTGAAGGATTCATCATATTTGTAACAACACCATGATTAACACACTTATCAGTTGATGGCCGCATTTATCAGCTTTTATTTTAGCAGCGTTACTTTTTATTTTAGCAGCGTTACTTTTATAAAAGTCGTCGTAATAGTTAAATCGCTTAAAGTAGATGTTATTCCTGCTATGATTAAAATGCCCCAGGAGATGGTGCATTCTGTAGTCGTAGACGTATTGTTAATGGTTTAAAACTGAGACGACAGTAAACATTTCAATCGATATCTCTTGGGACTGGAACATGATATCTGTTAATGATGAAAGCTAAACACCTCCTCGCCGAATCTAGCGTTACATCAGACTTGTCTTGCGTATGATAATATAAGCTTATATGACTAACGATATAATATCAACTAGAGTTGTACTTTTATTTACTAAAAGGATCATTAGAAATAACGCTTAAATAGTTATTGTGTAAACCACTCTAGTTGGTGAAAAACGATCTAATTGTCTTCAGTTACCCTTTGAGTCGTACAAGTTTAGTAAATATCGAAAATTACGATCGGGGTTTCCTTTGTGGCTGAGAGAGTTGCCTATCTATCTTAACCATAATTAGGGTTCCTACGCTAGTAAAAAGCTTTTAGAATCATTTTCAAAGTAAGGGAAGCGATCTTTTATTGGGAGATAAGTTAAAGACAGGTTTTCTAATTTCATATTAATCTTTTCACCTTCTGAGCTGACATTGCAAGGGACGTTTTCTACTTTCATTTTCTTCACTTTAAAATTTTTTTTTTTTTCCCCCTTTTTTTCCCCAAAAAAACAAATTTTTAAAACCCCCCCTTTAAAATTGGGTTTTTTTTAAAAAAAAAAAACCCAAAATTTTTTAAAAATTTTTTTTTTTTCCCCCCCCTTTTTTTGGGGGTTTTTTTTTTTCCCCCCCCTTTTTTGGTTTTTTTTTTTAAAATTTTTTTTAATTTTTGGGGGGTTTTAAAAATTTTTTTTTTTTTTTCCCCCCCCCTTTTTTTTTTTTTTTAAAACCAAATTTTTTTCCCCAAAAAAACCCCAAAGGGGGGCCCCCCCCCTTTTTTTTTCCCCCAAAAAAAAAAAGGGGGGGGGTTTTTTCCCCCTTTTTTTGGGGGGGGGGTTTTTTTTTGGGGAAATTTTTTTAAATTTTAAAATTTTTTTTTTTTTTAAAAAACAAAAATTTAAAAAATTTAAAATTTTTTTTTAAAAACCTTCCAAATTTTTTTTTTTTTAAAAAATTAAAAGGGGGAAAAAACCCGGGGTTTTTTCCCCCCCCGGGGTTTTTTTAAATTTTTTCCCTTTAAAATTTTTTTAAAAAAATTTTTTTTTTTTTTTTTTTAAAAAATTTTAAAAACCCAAAAAAACCCCCCTTTTTTGGGTTTTTTTTTTTTTTCTTTTAAAGGGGTTTTTAAAAAAATTTTTTTAGTTAAAATTTTTGGGGGTTTTTTTTTTTTCTTTTTAAAAATTAAAAAACCCCCGGGGGGGGTTTTTTTTGGGAAAATTTTTTAAAATTTTTTTGCCCTTTTTAAAAATTTAAATTTTTTTTTTTTTTTTTTTAAAAAAAAAAAAAAAAATTTAAAAAAAAATTTTGGTTTTCCCCCCCCTTTTTTAATTTTTTTGGCCCTTTTTTTGGGGGGGAAAATTTTTAAAAAACCCCTTTTGGGTTTTTTGTTTTTTTTTTTAAAAAAATTTTTTTTTTTTTAAAAATTTTAAAAATTTTTTTCCAAAAAAAAAGGGCCCCCCCGGGAACCCTTTTTTTATTTAAAAAAAATTTTTTTAACCCTTTTTTGGGGGGGGGAAAAAAAATTTTTAAAAAAAATTTTTTTTTTAGGTTTTCCCCGGTTTTTTTAAAATTTTTTTTTTTTCCTTTTAAAAAAATTTTTTTTTTTTTTTAAAAAAAATTTTCTTTTAAATTTTTTAAAAAAATTTCCCTTAAAAATTTTTTTTTTTAAAAAACCAAATTTCCCCTTTTTCCCCCCCCTTTTTTTTTTTTTTTTTTTTTTTTTTTTTTTTAAAAAAAAAACCCCGGGGGGGAAACCCCCCCCCCCTTTTTTTCCCCCCCCCTTTTGGGGGTTTTTTTTTTTTTTGTTTTTTTTTTGTTTTTTGGGGTTTTTTTAAAAAATTTAAAAATTTTAAAAAAAAAATTTTTTTAAAAAAAAAAATTTTTATTTTAAAAATTTTTAAAGGGGGGCCCCAAAAAGGGTTTTTTTTTTTTCCCTTTTTTTTTTTTTTAATTTTAAATTTAAATTTTTTTTTAAAAAAGGGGGGGGGCCCCCCCCCAAAATTTTTTAAAAAAACCCCCCCTTTCCCCCCTTTTTTTTTTTTTTTTTTTTTTTTGGGGTTTTTTTTAAAAAAATTTAAAAATTTAAAAAAAAAAAAGGGGTTTTAAAGCCAAAATTTTTTTTTAAACAAAATTTTCGGGGCCCCAAAAAATTTTTTTTCCCCATTTTTTTTTTTTTTTATTTCCTTTTAAATTTTAAAATTTAAAAAAATTGGAAAAGGGGGGGGGGCCCCCCCCCCCCTTGGGCCCGGGGGGCCCCCCCCCCCCCCTCCCCCCTTTTTTTTAACCTTTTTCTTTTTTTTGGTTTTTTAAAAAAATTTAAAAAATTTTAAAAAAAAAGGTTTTTTTTGGAAAAAAAAAAATTTTTTTTTTTTTTTTTAAAAAAAAGGGGGGTTTTTTTTAAATTTCCCCTTTTTTTCTTTTTTTTTTTTTAAATTTTTAAAAAAATTTTAAAAATTTAAAAGGGGGGGGGGGTTCCCCCCCTTTTAAAAGGGCCCAAAAAACCCCCCCTTTTTAAATTTTTTTTTTTTTTTTTTTTTTTAATTTTTAAAAAAAATTTTTTTTTAAAATTTAATTTTTCCCAAAAATTTTTTAAATTTAAAAATTTAAAAAATTTTGGGGGGGAAAATTTTAAACCCCCCCCTTTTTTTTTTTTTTGTTTTTTTAATTTTAAATTTAAATTTTTTTGGGGGGGGGGAAAATTTTCCCCCCCCCCTAAAGGGGGGGGTTTTAAAAACCCCCCCCCCCCCCCAAAAAATTTTTTTTTTTTTTTTTTTTTGGGTTTTTTTTTAAAAAAAAAAAATTTTTTTAAGGTTTTTTAAAAAATTTTTTTTTCCTTTAAAAGGGGTTTTTTTTGGGGGCAATCTACCATGAATTTCCCCTTTCCCCCTTTTTTTTGGGTTTTTTTTAAAAATTTAAATTTTTAAAAAAAAAAAGGGGGGGGGGGAACCCCCCGCCTCCCAAAAAGGGGAAAAACCCCCCCCCCCCCTTCCCCCCTTTTTTTTTTTTTTTTTTTGTGCCTTCTTTTGATTTTGGAGGTTATATTCAAGGGGAAAAAAAATTTTTTTTTTTTTAATTTAACCAAAATTCTTTATTAATTAATCACTTGAAACAACGGTTTTTTTTTTAAAACCCCTTTTTTTTTCCCTTTTTTCCTTTTTTTTTAATTTAAATTTAAATTTAAAAAAAAAAAGGGGGAAACCCCCCCCCCGGGGAATTTTCCCCCCCCCCCGGGGCCCCCCCCCTTTTTGGGTTTTTTTTTCCTTCCTTTTTTTTTTGGGGGGTTTTTTTAAAAAAAAAAAAATAATGTTAAATTTTTTTAATTTAAAAAATTTTTTTTTAAAAAATCCGGTTTTCCCCCAAAACCCCCCAAAACCCCTTTTTTTTTTTCCCTTCTTTATTTTTTTTTTAAAAAAAAAAATTTTTTTAAAAGGGGAAAAGGGGGGCCCCCCCCCAAAAGGAAAAAAAAAAACCCCCCCCCCCCTTTGCCTTTTTTTTTTTTTCTTTTTTTTTGGTTTTTTTAAAAAAAAAAAAATTTGGTTTAAAAAAATTTTTTTTTGGGCAAAATTTTTTAAAAATTAAAAAATTCCCGGCCCCCTTTTTCCTTTTCCCCCCTTTTCCCCCCTTTTTTTTTTTTTCTTTTAAAAAATTTAAAAAAAAAAAGGGGGGGGGGGTTGGGCCCCCCCCCCTTAAATTTTTTAAAAAAACCCCCCCCCACCCCCCCTTTTTTTTTTTTTTTTTCCTTCCTTTTTTTTTTTTTTAATTAAAAAAAAAAATTTTTAAAAAAAAGGGGTTTTTCCCCCCTTTTTTTTTTTTAAAAAAAAAAAAGGGGCCCCCTTTTTTCCTAAATTTCCCCTTTTTTTTTTTTTTTTGGGGTTTTTTAAAAAAAAAAAAGGGGAATTAAAAACCCCCCCCCCCTTTTTTAAAAAAAACCGGGGCCCCCCCTTTTTTTTTTTAATTTTTTTTTTTTTTGGGTTTTTTTTGTAGGAAAAAACCAATAAAATTTAAAAAGGGGTTTTTTTTTTTTTTTTTAAAAAAATTTTTTTTTTTTTAAACCAAAACCCCCCCCTTTTTTTTTTTCCCCCTTTTTTTTCCCCCTTTTTTTTTTAAATTTAACAAAAATTTTAAAAAAAAAAACCCCCCCAAAACCCGGGCCCCAAAGGGGGGAAACCCCCCAAAACCCCCCCTTTTTTTTGTTTTTTTTTTTTTTTTTTTTTTTTTTTTTAAAATTTAAAAATTTTAAAAAATTTTAAATTTTTAAAACCCAAAAAATTTTTATTTTAAAAAAATTTTCGGGGCCCCCCCCAAAAAAAAATTTTTTTTTTTTTTTTTTGGGTTTTTTTTTTTTAAAAAAAAAAAAAAAAAAGGGGGGGCCCCCCCCCTTGGGAAAAAAACCCCCGGGGCCCCCCCCCCCCCTTTTTTTTTTTTTCTTTTTTTTTTTTTTTTAAAAAAAAAAAATTTTTTTTTTTTTAAATTTTAAAAAAAAAATTTTTTTTTTTAAAAATTAATTAAACCTTTTCCGGGTTTTCCCCCCCTTTTTTTTTTTTTTTTTTTTTTTCTTTTTTTTTTGTTTTTTTTTTTTTTTGAAAATTTGAGAGGGGGCCAAACCCCCCCAAAAAAAAAAACCCCCCCGGGGGTTTTTTTTTTTTTTTTGTTTTTTTTTTTTGTGTTTTTAAAAAAATTTTTTTTTAAAAAATTTAAAAATTTTTAAAAAAAAAAAAATTTTTTTTTTGGGGGGCCAAAATTTTTTCCCCCCCAATTTCCCCCTTTTGGGGTTTTTGGGGGGGAAAAAAATTTTTTTTTTGGGGGGGGGTTTTTTTTAAAAAGGGGGGAAAAAAGGAAACCCCTCCGGGAAAAATTTTTTTTTTTAGGCCCTTTTTTAAAAAGGGTTTTTTTTTTTTTTTTTTTTTAATTTTTTTTTTTTTAAAATTTTTTTTTTAAAAAAACCCCCAAAAAACCCCCAATTCCCCTTTTCCCCCGGCCAAAAAATTTTTTTTTTTTTTTTTTTTTTTTGGGGGAAAAAAAAATTTTAAAAAGGCCCCGCCCCAAAACCCCCCTTTTTTTTTTTTTTAACCCCCCCCTTTTTTTTTTTTTTCCTTTTTTTTTTTTTTTGTTTTTTAATTTGGGTTGAAAAAAAATTTTTTTTTTTTAAATTTTGGGCCCGGGGTTTTTTTTCCTTTAAAAATTTATTTCCCCCCGGTTTTTTTTTTTTCCCTTTTTTTAAAATTTTTTTTTGGGTTTTTTAAAAAAATTTTTTGGAAAAATTTAAAAGGGGGGCCCCCCCCCCGAAATTTTTTTTTAAAAAAGGGGGGTTTTTTAAAAAAAAAAAAATTTGTTTTTTTAAATTTTTAAAAAAATTTTAAAAAAAAATAATTTTAAAAAGGGTTTTTTTGGAAAAAATTTTTTTTTTTTAAAAAAAAATTTTTTTTGGAAATTTTCCAAAAATTTTTTTTCCCCAAAATTTTTTGGCCCGACACGGGGATTCGTCTGCTGGGTAGCTTCCGCCTCGACCGAGCTGGCCCTCGTTAGTTAACTGGATCAGCTGGTTTCTCCGGCTAATCATATTGATGCCAGGCTTAGTGTGACGCCTGGGTTTTTTAACGCAACGTACAACAGCTAACGTTCTCAAAGTGGTACCGATACTGGGTTTTAAATATACAGCGGGACGCCACAGATAAAGAAATAACTAACTCGTCATTTTAACTCGTCTCAAAAGATCATTTAATTTACACGCTTACATTTATTTCATTGATATCGTAGAACAGACAGACTAGGACGTGAAATTTACTATTTGCTTTGCAAAAATTCGAAAGAAATTAAACAGAAAATTCATAATGAAAAATATAATGATGTTTTTTCATTCTGTCACGTGATCGGAAGACCCAGTCATTATCGAAGTTATTACGAAGTCTGGTCACTATTCGATTGATTTCTGGCCGAGTAACTCCGCCAAAAGACCACAATCACCAATCGGTCACAGATAACACTTCTATTCATCAAATGGTGCATTTTGAAATGTTTGAAATTTGGGGGTTTTGGATAAATTTAATTTTTACAAAGACGTGATTTGGTAGAACTTGTGTTTTAAATATTTGGACATTACAAAATAAACTGAACGTTATATTTCAGATTTACAAAATTTAACTTTTGAAAGTCGCCATTTATAAATGGGTTTTACGCGAACGAATGGAAACAAAATTCAAATAAACAGACAGATCAAACTATCGATATTTTTACTAATGCTGTGTTTTTGATGTGTAAATTGGAAAACAGACAGACTAGACGCCGTTTGAATGCTTTACAGAAAAATGCAATTTTTTCGAAAGCATCGAAAAAAAAAAAGTTTTTAAAGAAGAAGATATCATTGTTTAAGTTATTATTGGTCTGGTTTCGAATAACTAATTATTCAGCTGGCTATCTAAATCCCACATAATCACCAATGCAGATAACAACCAACGTCTTCATGATGATGAACCATATTATTATTATTATTACCTGATTATTAATTGCAATGAACATTGACATTATTATAATTATTGATGCCAGGCTCAGTGGTAACGCCTGATCGCCATTTTTTTACGTACAAAAGAAAAACAGACGTTATATTTCACCGATTTACAAAAATGTCGCGAAGAAAGTTACCAAAAAACAATGATTTGGTTACTAGTAACGAGACAGGGAAGGATCGCCGCTGGTATACCTTTTTAGTACATTACCTATTGACGCGTACATTTATTTTGAGAGGTGAATCGTCAGAATGTTTGAAAAAAACAGAAAATGAATTTTTTTTTTTTTTTTGAAAAAAAAAAAAAAAAAAATTAAATGAAGATGGGTTCGATTATTTTGAACGGAGTGGAAAACATCAATGAAATAATCCCAATGCAGCCTGACACGGGACTTTTGATGATGCCTTCACTATTAGGGACCGATTATTATTATCGTTAGGTTAACCTGATCAGCTGAAGTTCTTCCGGCTAATCATATTCTTGATGCCAGGCTTAGTGCGGACGCCTGATCGCCATAACGCAACGTACAACAGAATTCTCGCTCGCAAACCGGCCACCCGACCTTTTTGCCCAAGTAGCTGGATTACAGGAGGACGCAACATCTCCCGGCACTTTAACTGTCATTTTAATAATTCCTTTAGCATTAACTGGTTTTTTGACGCGTACATTTATTTTATTGATATCGTCAGAATATCCTAACAAAGCTTATGAAATTTACTATTTTATTTAAAACGAAAGAAAAAAATAGAAAATTATCAATGAAAATATAATGGGTTTTTCATTTGTTCACGTAATCATCGACCTGTTGGAAACTAAAAAAGAGATTTGAAGAACGCCGTTTTTTGGGATTTTTTTTTAAATTTAACTTTTTGTGCCGTAACGTTCTTAAATTCTGGTATTTTAATGGGTTTTAAATATACAGCGGGAAAAACAGAATAAAGAAATAACTCGATGCGATTTGAACTCGTATGTTTCAGTGGTAAAAAGAACTCGATATTATAAACCCTGAAAGCCATGATTTAAACTAGTAAACAGACAGACTAGGACGCCGTTAGTATACCTTTTTTTTGCAATAATTCGTTTCATATTATTGTAACGTAGTCATAGAAAAAACAGCTATGTTGTCGAAAGTTTTTGAAAAACGGAATAACGATAGTCATTGATTTAATTTATTATTGGTCTGGTTTCGAATTTATAATTTCTCTGCGGCTCCATAAATGTCACATAATCACCAATGCAGATAACAAACTTCATGATGATGCATATTATTGTATTATTATTATTATTATTATTGCAATGAACAAAAACATTATTATAATTATTGTTTCTATTACTGCTAGTACAAACTTGTGTCATTTTTTTATGTTTGACATTAGAAAAATAAAACAGACGTTATATTTCAGTATTTACAATTTGACGATGAAGAAATTGCTATAAAAAATACACTGATTTGCTAACGCGAACGAATGGTAGGAAAAATTCACTTTTCAGATAACAAAATTCATGATTTGGTTTTTTGGGAATGGTGAAAATTCAAAAAATCATACACCTTTTAGCATTAACTATTCACTGTTACTAATGCTGTGTTTTTGAGAGGTGAAAACAACTGAGAGATTTGAACGCTGTGACAGAAAATGCAATTTTAGTAGCATCGAAAAAAAAAAAAAAAGAAAAGAAAAAAGGATTAGATCGGGGAACGATTATATCGAACGGAGTGCCGCACGCGCACTATTCACTGGCGCGATCCCACTACTGCCTGACACGGGGACTTTTGTCTGCTGCGTTTCGCCCTCGACCGAGCCCGGCCCTCGTTAGTTAACCTGATCAGCTGAAGTTCTCTCCGGCTAATCATATTGATGCCAGGCTTAGTGCGGACGCCTGATCGCCATAACGCAACGTACAACAGAACCCCCGCTCGCAAACCGGTCCAACCTTGCCTCCAAGTAGCTGGATTACAGGAGGAATTATTTACATCTGCAATTTCCGCCCTCCCGCTAACTGGTTTTTTTAATCATAAATGTCCTATCTCCCGGCTTTTGCTAACTCGTCATTTTAATAATCATAAAAAGATACCAGGCTACCTATTGACGCTGACATTTATTTCATTGATATCGTCAGAATGTCCTAATTTATGTGAAATTTACTTATTTTATTAGCTGGATTACAGGAAAATGAAAGAAAGCAAAATAGAAAATTATCAATGAAAATATAATTTTCTTTTCATTTGGTCATTTTCATTGATCATCGACCTAATTGAATCGAATGACAGTAATGAAGAACGCCTTCACTATTCGATTGATTATACGTGGAGAGTAAAACTATCAAAGACCGTAACTCGAGTCATTCGTCTAGTTACTTCTATCTATCAAATTTATGCATTTTGAAATGTTTGAAATTTGAAAACAGCTTCATGGATAAGTGTTCTGTTTAAAAAGAGAGATTTTGACTGAAATTGAAATCTTACTGATTATTGAGAAAGCCACTTTACTGAACGAATAATTTTCTAACAGTTTTTTTTTTTTTAAAATTTAACTTTGTGCTAACGTTCTCAGTGGTATTTACTGGGTTTTTACAGCGGGAACGAATATTCTAACAGTTTTTGGTTTTTAAAAAATTTTTTTTGGTTTAAACGCTAAAAACAGAAAAAAGAAATAACTACTGATGCGATTTGAACTCGTCTCAAAAGGTCGATATTTATAAACCCTGCTTAGCCATGATGTGTAAACTAGTAAACAGACAGACTAGGGACGCCGTTGGTATACTCTCTTTGCTTTGCAATAATTCGTATCATATTGTGTTTCCTAGTCATAGAAAAACAGCATGTTGTCGAAAGTTTTTGTGAGTTTTCGGAAGACGATAGTCATTGTTTAAGTTATTATTGGTCTGGTTTCGAATAACTAATTTCTGGCCGGCTCCATAAATGTCACATAATCACCAATGCAGATAACAACCAACTTCATGATGATGGCATATTATTATTATTATTATTATTATTGCAATGAACATTGACATTATTATAATTATTGTTTCTATTACAAAATAGTACAAACTTGTGTCATTTTTTTTATGTTTGATGACGATGAAAAATAAAACAGACGTTATATTTTACAATAATGACGATGAAGAAAGTTGCCATAAAAAATACACTGATTTGCTAACGCGAACGAATGGTAGGAAAATTCAAATCTCATGCACCTTTTTAGCATTAACTATTCACTGTTACTAATGCTGTGTTTTGTGAGAGGTGAAAACAACTGAGAGATTTGAATGCTGTGACAGAAAAATGCAATTTTTAGTAGCATCGAAAAAAAAAAAAGAAAAGAAGAAAAGGATTAGATCGGGGTTCGATTATATCGAACGGAGTGCCGCACGCGCACTATTCACTGGCGCGATCCCACTACTGCCCGACACGGGGACTTTTGTCTGCTGCGTTTCCGCCTCGACCGAGCCGGCCCTCGTTAGTTAACCTGATCAGCTGAAGTTCTCTCCGGCTAATCATATTGATGCCAGGCTTAGTGCGGACGCCTGATCGCCATAACGCAACGTACAACAGAACCCCTGCTCGCAAACCGGCCACCCGACCTTGCCTCCAAGTAGCTGGATTACAGGAGGACGCCACATCTCCCGGCACTGCTAACTCGTCATTTTAATAATCATAAAGATACTTTCTGTACCTATTGACGCGTACATTTATTTCATTGATATCGTCAGAATGTCCTAACAAAGCTTATGTGAAATTTACTATTTTATTCAAAAATGAAAAGCAAAATAGAAAATTATCAATGAAAAATATAATGATCTTTTCATTTGGTCACGTGATCATCGACCTAATTGAATCGAATGTACAGTAATGAAGAACGCCTTCACTATTCGATTGATTATACGTGGAGAGTAACACTATCAAAGACCGTAACTCGAGTCATTCGTCTAGTTACTTCTATCTATCAAATTTATGCATTTTGAAATGTTTGAAATTTGAAAACAGCTTCATGGATAAGTGTTCTGTTTACAAAAGAGATTTTGACTGAAATTGAAATCTTACTGATTATTGAGAAAGCCACTTTTACTGAACGAATAATTCTAACAGTTTTTGGGTTTTAAAAAAAATTTAACTTTTGTGCTAACGTTCTCAGTGGTATACGCTACTGGGTTTTAAATATACAGCGGGAAAACAGAATAAAGAAATAACTACTGATGCGATTTGAACTCGTCTCAAAAGGTCGATATTTATAAACCTCTGCTTAGCCATGATGTGTAAACTAGTAAACAGACAGACTAGGACGCCGTTAGTATACTCTCTTTGCTTTGCAATAATTCGTATCATATTGTGTTTCCTAGTCATAGAAAAAACAGCATGTTGTCGAAAGTTTTGTGAGTTTTCGGAAGACGATAGTCATTGTTTAAGTTATTATTGGTCTGGTTTCGGAATAACTAATTTCTCGCCGGCTCCATAAATGTCACATAATCACCAATGCAGATAACAACCAACTTCATGATGATGGTGCATATTATTATTATTATTATTATTATTGCAATGAACATTGACATTATTATAATTATTGTTTCTATTACTGCTAGTACAAACTTGTGTCATTTTTTTTGTTTGGACATTACAAAAATAAAACAGACGTTATATTTCAGTATTTACAATAATGACGATGAAGAAAGTTGCCATAAAAATACACTGATTTGCTAACGCGAACGAATGGTAGGAAAATTCAAATCTCATGCACACCTTTTTAGCATTAACTATTCACTGTTACTAATGCTGTGTTTTGTGAGAGGTGAAAACAACTGAGAGATTTGAATGCTGTGACAGAAAAATGCAATTTTTTAGTAGCATCGAAAAAAAAAAAAAAAAAAAAAAAGAAAAGGATTAGATCGGGGTTCGATTATATCGAACGGAGTGCCGCACGCGCACTATTCACTGGCGCGATCCCACTACTGCCCGACACGGGGACTTTTGTCTGCTGCGTTTCCGCCCTCGACCGAGCCGGCCCTCGTTAGTTAACCTGATCAGCTGAAGTTCTCTCCGGCTAATCATATTGATGCCAGGCTTAGTGCGGACGCCTGATCGCCATAACGCAACGTACAACAGAACCCCCTGCTCGCAAACCGGCCACCCGACCTTGCCTCCAAGTAGCTGGATTACAGGAGGACGCCACATCTCCCGGCACTGCTAACTCGTCATTTTAATAATCATAAAGATACTTTCTGTACCTATTGACGCGTACATTTATTTCATTGATATCGTCAGAATGTCCTAACAAAGCTTATGTGAAATTTACTATTTTATTTCAAAATGAAAGAAAGCAAAATAGAAAATTATCAATGAAAAATATAATGATCTTTTCATTTGGTCACGTGATCATCGACCTAATTGAATCGAATGTACAGTAATGAAGAACGCCTTCACTATTCGATTGATTATACGTGGAGAGTAACACTATCAAAGACCGTAACTCGAGTCATTCGTCTAGTTACTTCTATCTATCAAATTTATGCATTTTGAAATGTTTGAAATTTGAAAACAGCTTCATGGATAAGTGTTCTGTTTACAAAGAGAGATTTTGACTGAAATTGAAATCTTACTGATTATTGAGAAAGCCACTTTTACTGAACGAATAATTCTAACAGTTTTTTGGGTTTTTAAAAAAAATTTAACTTTTGTGCTAACGTTCTCAGTGGTATACGCTACTGGGTTTTAAATATACAGCGGGAAAACAGAATAAAGAAATAACTACTGATGCGATTTGAACTCGTCTCAAAAGGTCGATATTTATAAACCTCTGCTTAGCCATGATGTGTAAACTAGTAAACAGACAGACTAGGACGCCGTTGGTATACTCTCTTTGCTTTGCAATAATTCGTATCATATTGTGTTTCCTAGTCATAGAAAAAACAGCATGTTGTCGAAAGTTCTGTGAGTTTTCGGAAGACGATAGTCATTGTTTAAGTTATTATTGGTCTGGTTTCGGAATAACTAATTTCTCGCCGGCTCCATAAATGTCACATAATCACCAATGCAGATAACAACCAACTTCATGATGATGGTGCATATTATTATTATTATTATTATTATTGCAATGAACATTGACATTATTATAATTATTGTTTCTATTACTGCTAGTACAAACTTGTGTCATTTTTTTTATGTTTGGACATTACAAAAATAAAACAGACGTTATATTTCAGTATTTACAATAATGACGATGAAGAAAGTTGCCATAAAAAATACACTGATTTGCTAACGCGAACGAATGGTAGGAAAATTCAAATCTCATGCACACCTTTTTAGCATTAACTATTCACTGTTACTAATGCTGTGTTTTGTGAGAGGTGAAAACAACTGAGAGATTTGAATGCTGTGACAGAAAAATGCAATTTTTTAGTAGCATCGAAAAAAAAAAAAAAAAGAAAAAGAAGAAAAGGATTAGATCGGGGTTCGATTATATCGAACGGAGTGCCGCACGCGCACTATTCACTGGCGCGATCCCACTACTGCCCGACACGGGGACTTTTGTCTGCTGCGTTTCCGCCCTCGACCGAGCCGGCCCTCGTTAGTTAACCTGATCAGCTGAAGCTCTCTCCGGCTAATCATATTGATGCCAGGCTTAGTGCGGACGCCTGATCGCCATAACGCAACGTACAACAGAACCCCTGCTCGCAAACCGGCCACCGATCTTGCCTCCAAGTAGCTGGATTACAGGAGGACGCCACATCTCCCGGCACTGCTAACTCGTCATTTTAATAATCATAAAGATACTTTCTGTACCTATTGACGCGTACATTTATTTCATTGATATCGTCAGAATGTCCTAACAAAGCTTATGTGAAATTTACTATTTTATTTCAAAAAATGAAAGAAAGCAAAATAGAAAATTATCAATGAAAAATATAATGATCTTTTCATTTGGTCACGTGATCATCGACCTAATTGAATCGAATGTACAGTAATGAAGAACGCCTTCACTATTCGATTGATTATACGTGGAGAGTAACACTATCAAAGACCGTAACTCGAGTCATTCGTCTAGTTACTTCTATCTATCAAATTTATGCATTTTGAAATGTTTGAAATTTGAAAACAGCTTCATGGATAAGTGTTCTGTTTACAAAGAGAGATTTTGACTGAAATTGAAATCTTACTGATTATTGAGAAAGCCACTTTTACTGAACGAATAATTCTAACAGTTTTTTGGGGTTTTTTTTTTAAAAATTTAACTTTTGTGCTAACGTTCTCAGTGGTATACGCTACTGGGTTTTAAATATACAGCGGGAAAACAGAATAAAGAAATAACTACTGATGCGATTTGAACTCGTCTCAAAAGGTCGATATTTATAAACCTCTGCTTAGCCATGATGTGTAAACTAGTAAACAGACAGACTAGGACGCCGTTAGTATACTCTCTTTACTTTGCAATAATTCGTATCATATTGTGTTTCCTAGTCATAGAAAAAACAGCATGTTGTCGAAAGTTTTGTGAGTTTTCGGAAGACGATAGTCATTGTTTAAGTTATTATTGGTCTGGTTTCGGAATAACTAATTTCTCGCCGGCTCCATAAATGTCACATAATCACCAATGCAGATAACAACCAACTTCATGATGATGCATATTATTATTATTATTATTATTATTGCAATGAACATTGACATTATTATAATTATTGTTTCTATTACTGCTAGTACAAACTTGTGTCATTTTTTTTATTTGGACATTACAAAAATAAAACAGACGTTATATTTCAGTATTTACAATAATGACGATGAAGAAAGTTGTTGCCAAAAAAATACACTGATTTGCTAACGCGAACGAATGGTAGGAAAATTCAAATCTCATGCACACCTTTTTAGCATTAACTATTCACTGTTACTAATGCTGTGTTTTGTGAGAGGTGAAAACAACTGAGAGATTTGAATGCTGTGACAGAAAAATGCAATTTTTAGTAGCATCGAAAAAAAAAAAAAAAAAAGAAGAAAAGGATTAGATCGGGGTTCGATTATATCGAACGGAGTGCCGCACGCGCACTATTCACTGGCGCGATCCCCACTACTGCCCGACACGGGGACTTTTGTCTGCTGCGTTTCCGCCCTCGACCGAGCCGGCCTCGTTAGTTAACCTGATCAGCTGAAGCTCTCTCCGGCTAATCATATTGATGCCAGGCTTAGTGCGGACGCCTGATCGCCATAACGCAACGTACAACAGAACCCCTGCTCGCAAACCGGCCACCCGATCTTGCCTCCAAGTAGCTGGATTACAGGAGGACGCCACATCTCCCGGCACTGCTAACTCGTCATTTTAATAATCATAAAGATACTTTCTGTACCTATTGACGCGTACATTTATTTCATTGATATCGTCAGAATGTCCTAACAAAGCTTATGTGAAATTTACTATTTTATTTCAAAATGAAAGAAAGCAAAATAGAAAATTATCAATGAAAAATATAATGATCTTTTCATTTGGTCACGTGATCATCGACCTAATTGAATCGAATGTACAGTAATGAAGAACGCCTTCACTATTCGATTGATTATACGTGGAGAGTAACACTATCAAAGACCGTAACTCGAGTCATTCGTCTAGTTACTTCTATCTATCAAATTTATGCATTTTGAAATGTTTGAAATTTGAAAACAGCTTCATGGATAAGTGTTCTGTTTACAAAAGAGATTTTGACTGAAATTGAAATCTTACTGATTATTGAGAAAGCCACTTTTACTGAACGAATAATTCTAACAGTTTTTGGGTTTTTTTAAAAAAATTTAACTTTTGTGCTAACGTTCTCAGTGGGTATACTACTGGGTTTTAAATATACAGCAGGGAAAACAGAATAAAGAAATAACTACTGATGCGATTTGAACTCGTCTCAAAAGGTCGATATTTATAAACCTCTGCTTAGCCATGATGTGTAAACTAGTAAACAGACAGACTAGGACGCCGTTAGTATACTCTCTTTGCTTTGCAATAATTCGTATCATATTGTGTTTCCTAGTCATAGAAAAAACAGCATGTTGTCGAAAGTTTTGTGAGTTTTCGGAAGACGATAGTCATTGTTTAAGTTATTATTGGTCTGGTTTCGGAATAACTAATTTCTCGCCGGCTCCATAAATGTCACATAATCACCAATGCAGATAACAACCAACTTCATGATGATGGTGCATATATTATTATTATTATTATTATTGCAATGAACATTGACATTATTATAATTATTGTTTCTATTACTGCTAGTACAAACTTGTGTCATTTTTTTATGTTTGGACATTACAAAAATAAAACAGACGTTATATTTCAGTATTTACAATAATGACGATGAAGAAAGTTGCCATAAAAAATACACTGATTTGCTAACGCGAACGAATGGTAGGAAAATTCAAATCTCATGCACACCTTTTTAGCATTAACTATTCACTGTTACTAATGCTGTGTTTTGTGAGAGGTGAAAACATCTGAGAGATTTGAATGCTGTGACAGAAAAATGCAATTTTTTAGTAGCATCGAAAAAAAAAAAAAAATTAAAAGAAGAAAAGGATTAGATCGGGGTTCGATTATATCGAACGGAGTGCCGCACGCGCACTATTCACTGGCGCGATCCCACTACTGCCCGACGGGGGGACTTTTGTCTGCTGCGTTTCCGCCCTCGACCGAGCCGGCCCTCGTTAGTTAACCTGATCAGCTGAAGTTCTCTCCGGCTAATCATATTGATGCCAGGCTTAGTGCGGACGCCTGATCGCCATAACGCAACGTACAACAGAACCCCCGCTCGCAAACCGGCCACCCGACCTTGCCTCCAAGTAGCTGGATTACAGGAGGACGCCACATCTCCCGGCACTGCTAACTCGTCATTTTAATAATCATAAAGATACTTTCTGTACCTATTGACGCGTACATTTATTTCATTGATATCGTCAGAATGTCCTAACAAAGCTTATGTGAAATTTACTATTTTATTTCAAAATGAAAGAAAGCAAAATAGAAAATTATCAATGAAAAATATAATGATCTTTTCATTTGGTCACGTGATCATCGACCTAATTGAATCGAATGTACAGTAATGAAGAACGCCTTCACTATTCGATTGATTATACGTGGAGAGTAACACTATCAAAGACCGTAACTCGAGTCATTCGTCTAGTTACTTCTATCTATCAAATTTATGCATTTGAAATGTTTGAAATTTGAAAACAGCTTCATGGATAAGTGTTCTGTTTACAAAGAGAGATTTTGACTGAAATTGAAATCTTAATTTAAAATTTAAAAAATTTTTAAAATTTTTTTTTTTTTTTAAAAAAGGTTTTTGAAAAAAAAGGGGTTTTTTCCCCCCCCTTCCTTAAAATTTTTTTTTTTTTTTTAAATTTTATTCTTTTTTTTTTTTTGGTTTTTTAATTTTTTTAAAAAAATTTTTTTAAAAAAAAAAAAGGGGGAACCCCAAAAAAAAATTTTTTTTGGGGAAAAATTTTTTTTTTCCCCCTTTTTTTTTTTTGGGGGGGGGTTTTTTTTTTTAAAAAGGGGAAACCCCCCCCCCAAACTTGGGGGGTTTTTTTTTTTTTTTTTTTTTTTTTTAAAAAATTTTTTTTTTGTTTTTTTTAGTGCCTTTTTTCATTTTGGAGGTTGAGACTAAGGAAAAATTTACAATAATGTGTAAATTTATCAGATGTTGATTCGTAACCAAGATCTTCTTCATTAATTAAATTAAATGAAGCGATGTATCTTGAATCTACCAGCGATGTTCCATTCATTGTTGGCTTCGGACAATTTACCATGCAAAATTGGTGAGGTTCACAACCTGGGTTCCATTCTATTGTTGTGTCGCCTTTCAAGTCGGCCAAATTTGCAAATTATATCTTTTTTTAGGGCCTTATTTTGATTTTGAGGTTATATTCAAGGAAATTTATAGTGCTCAATTTATCAGCCTAGACCGCTCGGCCACTAATCACTTGAATGTTTTTTTTTCTTTTTTAGGCTCCATTTTGATTTTCTATTGGTGTGTTATATTCAAGTGAAAAAATTTACAAAAATTGGTAAATTCGAAACAAACGATGAGAGATCTGTAAACCAAGATTCTTTATTAATTCTCTCGCACTTTTGCCATTTTCCTTGACTTCTTTGATTTTATAGTTTATACCATGAAATTTACAATAATGTGTCTGGGTTCCATTCTAACCACATTCCTTATTTCGTCAAATTTGAAATTATATGCAAAAATTGGCAGAGGTGGATTCGAACAAACGCTGTGTGTATTTATTTCAAGTGCCTAAACCAGCGTTTAGCGGCGGTGGGGATTCGAACCTTCTCGCATGCTGAGACTGGTGCCAAAATTTCCTCTTAGACCTTCTTTGGATTTTATAGTTTGTATTCATGTGAAAATTTACAATAATGTTTTTTTGATGTTTATATTAACCAAGATTCTCATGTGAAAATTTAAACAGCGAAGTATTTCAGACCATTGTTTGAATTCAAGATCTTTGGTGAATTATTGAGTCTAATTGAAAAATTGATGTAAAATCATGGCTCTGGGATTCGGAACTCATGCCTCCCCAGCTCCGTTGCCAAAAATGCGCCTTAGATTATTTCAAGTCTAATTTGAAATTTTGTTGCAAAATTTTTATATTTTGGGATCATGAAAAAACAAAATGTGTAAAATTTTCAGAAATTGGTTTTAAACCAAGATTCCTTATGAATTAATGACTGAAACAGTGAAGTATTCGGTATACTGTCTGCCATGAACTGCCTTCGATTTATAATGACATGTAATATGTCAAGTCTAATTTGAAATAATATGCAAAAATTGGCAGATGTGGATTCAAACAAATTCCATATGAATTATGCCTTAAACCAGCGAAGTATTTGCTCGGCCACTCTAGGTGCATACAGTCTCTGTTTTCCTGCCTTTTTAATTTTATATTTTATATTCAAGCTATAAATTTGCTAAATAATGTGTAAAAATTATCAGATGTTGAACACATGCCTCTTTAACCAAATTCCATATGAATTTAGGACTGAAACAGCGCTATTTCTGTATGCTGTCCCTTGTTTTCCTCCGTTCTTATAATTTATATTTTATATTCCTGTTATAATTTGAAATTATATGCAAAATTTCACAGAGGGATTCGAACACAGATTCCGTCGGAATTAAATTGAGCGAGTTTAAACTTTCTTTAGACCGCTCGGCCACTATATCTGCATGTTTTTTCCCTGTTTTAGGGCCTTATTTTGATTTTATATTTTCATGGAAAAAATTTACAATAATGTAAAATTATCAGATGTTGGATTGCAACCAAGATTCTTTATGAATTAATGATTGAAGACTGGTGCCTTAATAATTTAGCCCATTGCCTGGGTTCCATTCTATTGCGTGTCTTTTTTTTTCTTTTTGAAATTATATTTAAAATTGGGAGAGGTGGATTTTGACTCGTAGAGACTGGTTAAATTCAAGTGAAAATGCAAGTTTGTTTTTTTAGTGTAAATTGATCAGATGTTATATTCAAGTGAAAAATCACAATAATTCTTATCAGATTAATGGGGATTGAAACCAAGATGTATTTAATTAATCGGACACCACTATGAATTTCACTCCATTTCTGGGTTCCATTTCCATTCATTGTTGTGTCTATTTCAAGTCAAATTTGAAATTATATGCAAAATTGGGAGAGGTGGATTCAAACCCACGCCACCGCAGAGACTGGCGTTTTAAACCAGCGCCTTAGACTGCCTGGCCACCCCACTGCAAGCTTGTTTTTTTTTTTAGTGCTTCTTTGATTTTTGGATAAGATATTCAGCGAAAATTTACAATAATGTAAATTTATCAGATGTTGATTCGTAACCAGATTCTTATTAATTAATCAATTGAAACATTGATGTATTCCTGCTCGGACAATCTACCATGAATTTAGCCTCCATTTCTGTTTTCCATTCTATTGTTGTGTTTTATTTCAAGTCAAATTTGAAATTATATGCAAAATTTATCAGAGGAGGGATCTCCACGATTCTAGAGACTGGTGCCTTAAACCAGCGCTGATGTATTTGCTCCGGCCACAATTACCTTCCAAGTTTGTTTTTTTTTTTTTTGTGTCTTATTTTGATTTTGAGGTTATATGGCAGAGGTGAAAAATTTACAATAATGTGTAAATTAGACCGCTATCAGATGTTGGATTCGTTTTTCAAGATTTCTTTTTATTAATTAATCAATTGAAACAGCGATGTATTCGGCTCGGACAATTTACCATGAATTTAGCCCATTTAATCAATTGAATCATCGGTTATTCTATTGTTTTGTCTTATTTCAAGTCAAATTTGAAATTATATGTAAAAAAATTGGCAGAGGAGGGATTCGAACCCACGCCTGTAGAGACTGGTGCCTTAAACCAGCGCCTTAGACCTCGCGCCACTCTACCTTGCAAGTTTGTTTTTTTTTTATCTTTTTTTGATTTTGGAGGTTATATTCAAGGAAAATTTACAATATTTGTAAATTTATCTGATGTTGATCTGTAACTCAGATTCTTTATTAATTAATCACTTGAAATAAAGCGATGTATTCGGCTCGGACAATCTACCATGAATTTAGCTCCATTTCCCCTCGGTTCCATTCTATTGTTGACATCTTTCAAGTCAAATTTGAAATTATATGCAAAATTGGCAGAGGTGGGATTCGAACCCACGCCTCTGTAGAGACTGGTGCCTTAAACCAGCGCCTTAGACTGCGCGGCTACTCTAATTGCAAGTTTGTTTTGTTTTTTTAGTGCCTTCTTTTGATTTTGGAGGTTATATTCAAGTGAAAAATTTACAATAATGTGTAAATTTATCAGATGTTGGATTCGTAACCAAGATTCTTTATTAATTAATCAATTGAAACATCGATGTATTCGGCTCGGACAATCTACCATGAATTTGCCTTCCATTTCCTCTATTTTGTGTCTTATTTGTGTCAAATTTATTTCAAGTCAAATTTGAAATTATATGCAAAATTGGCAGAGGTGGGTTTCGAACCCACGCCTGTAGAGACTGGTGCCTTTAAACTGAAGCGCCTTAGACCGCTCGGCCACTCTACCTGCAAGTTTGTTTTTTTTTAGGGCCTTCTTTTTTGATTTTGTAGGATTTATATTCAAGTGAAAATTTAAATAATGTGTAAATTTATCCAGATGTTGATTCGTAACCAAGATTCTTTATTAATTAATCACTTGAACAGCGATGTATTGGCTCGGACAATCTACCCTTTTGAATTTAGCCTCCATTTCCTCGGTTCCATTCTATTGTTGTGTCTTATTTCAAGTCAAATTTCAAATATATAGGCAAAAATTGGCAGAGGTGGAACTCAACACACTCCGTAGAGACTGGTGACTTAAAACCAGCGCCTTAGACCGCTCGCCCTCTACCTTGCAAGTTTTTTTTTTTTTTAGGCCTTCTTTGATTTTGGAGGTTATATTCAAGTGAAAATTTATAATAATGTGTAAATTTATCAGATGTTGATTCAAATCAAGATTCTTTATTAATTAATCACTTGAACAGCGATGTATTCGGCTCGGACAATCTACCATGAATTTAGCCTCCATTTCCCTGGGTTCCATTCTCTATTGTTGTGTCTTATTTCTGTCAAATTTGAAATTATATTCAAAAATTGCAGAGGTGGGATTCGACCCGTAGAGACACCTGGCTTAGAGATTGGTGTGCCTTAAACCAGCGCCTTAGGACCCGGCCACCTACCTTTGCAATATTTTTTTTTTTTTTAGTGCCTTCTTTGATTTTGGAGGTTATATTCAAGTGAAAATTTACAATAATGTGTAAATTTACTGATGTTGATTCGTAACCAAGATTCTTTATTAATTAATCATTTGAAACAGCGATGTATTCGGCTCCGGACAATCTACCATGAATTTAGCTCCATTTCCTGGGTTCCATTCTATTGTTGTGTCTTTATTTCAAGTCAAATTTGAAATTATATGCAAAATTGGAAGAATTGGATTGAACCCATGCCTCCGTAGAGACTGGTGGTTTAAACCAGCGCCTTAGACCGCTCGGCCACTCTACCTTGCAAATTTTTTTTTTTTTTTAGGCCTTCTTTGATTTTTGAGGTTATATTCCAAGGAAAAATAATTCAATGTAAATTTATCAGATGTTGGATTCGTAACCAAGATTCTTTTATTAATTAATCAATTAAACAGCGATGTATTCGGCCGGACAATCTACCATGAATTTAGCCCATTTCTGGGTTCCATTCTATTGTTGTGTCTTATTTCAAGTCAAATTTGAAATTATATGCAAAAATTGGCAGAGGTGGATTCGAACCCCACGCTCTCCGTAGAGACTGGTGCCTTAAACCAGCGCCTTAGACCGCTCGGCCACTCTACCTTGCAAGTTTAATTTTACCTTCTTTTTTTTTTAGGCCTTCTTTTGATTTTTTGGAGGTTATATTCAAGTGAAAAATTTATAATAATGTGTAACTTTATCAGATGTTGGTTCCATTCTAAAGATTCTTTATTAATTAATCAAGTTGAAACAGCGATGTATTAGGCTCCGGACAATCTCCCAAGAATTTAGCCTTCCTTTTTTTTGGGTTCCATTGTATTGTTGTGTGAAAAATTTTATTTCAAGAAGTTAGATTCGTAAAATTTGAAATTATATGCAAAATTGCTCAGAGGTGGTATTCGAACCACGTCTTATTTCAAGTCAAGAGACTGGTGCCTTAAACCAGCGCTTAGACCGAACTGGCCTTAGACCCTTTTTGCAAGTTTGTTTTTTTTTTTTAGTGCCTTCTTTTGATTTTGAGGTTATTTTTATGAAAAATTTACAATAATGTGTAAATTTATCAGATGTTGGATTCGTAACCAAGATTCTTTATTAATTAATCACTTGAAACAGCGATGTATCTTTGGCTCGGACAATCTCCCATGAATTTAGCCTCCATTTCCCCTGGGTTCCATTCTATTGTTTGTCTTATTTCAAGTCAAATTTGAAATTATATGCAAAAATTGGCTCAAGTGAAAAATTTACAATAATGTGTAAATTTATCAGATGTTGGATTCGTAACCAAGATTCTTTATTAATTAATCACTTGAAACAGCGATGTATTCGGCTCGGACAATCTACCATGAATTTAGCCTCCATTTCCCTCGGTTCCATTCTATTGTTGTGTCTTATTTCAAGTCAAATTTGAAATTATATGCAAAAATTGGCAGAGGGGGGATTCGAACCCACGCCTCCGTAGAGACTGGTGCTTAAACCAGCGCCTTAGACCGCTCGGCCACTCTACCTTGATTTTGTTATTTGTTTTTTTTTTTTTCGTGCCTTCTTTTGATTTTGGAGGTTATATTCAAGTGAAAAATTTACAATAATGTGTAAATTTATCAGATGTTGGATTCGTAACCAAGATTCTTTATTAATTAATCACTTGAAACAGCGATGTATTCGGCTCGGACAATCTACCATGAATTTAGCCTCCATTTCCCTCGGTTCCATTCTATTGTTGTGTCTTATTTCAAGTCAAATTTGAAATTATATGCAAAAATTGGCAGAGGTGGGATTCGAACCCACGCCTCCGTAGAGACTGGTGCCTTAAACCAGCGCCTTAGACCGCTCGGCCACTCTACCTTGCATGTTAGTTTTAATTTCGTGCCTTCTTTTGATTTTGGAGGTTATATTCAAGTGAAAAATTTACAATAATGTGTAAATTTATCAGATGTTGGATTCGTAACCAAGATTCTTTATTAATTAATCACTTGAAACAGCGATGTATTCGGCTCGGACAATCTACCATGAATTTAGCCTCCATTTCCCTCGGTTCCATTCTATTGTTGTGTCTTATTTCAAGTCAAATTTGAAATTATATGCAAAATTGGCAGAGGTTCTTTCGAACCCACGCCTCCGTAGAGACTGGTGCCTTAAACCAGCGCCTTAGACCGCTCTGGCCACTCTACCTTGCACAAGTTTTTTTTTTTTTGCCTTCTTTTGATTTTGGAGGTTATATTCAAGTGAAAAATTTACAATAATGTGTAAATTTATCAGATGTTGGATTCGTAACCAAGATTCTTTATTAATTAATCACTTGAAACAGCGATGTATTCGGCTCGGACAATCTACCATGAATTTGCCTCCATTTCGGTTCCATTCGGACAAATTTGAAATTATATGCAAAATCTACCATGAATTTAGCCTCCATTTCCCTCGGTTCAATTCTATTGTTGTGTCTTATTTCAAGTCAAATTTGAAATTATATGCAAAAATTGGCAGAGGTGGGATTCGAACCCACGCCTCCGTAGAGACTGGTGCCTTAAACCAGCGCCTTAGACCGCTCGGCCACTCTACCTTGCAAGTTTTTTTTTTTTTTTAGTGCCTTCTTTTGAGGTTATATTCAAGTGAAAAATTTACAATAATGTGTAAATTTATCAGATGTTGGATTCGTAACCAAGATTCTTTATTAATTAATCACTTGAAACAGCGATGTATTCGGCTCGGACAATCTACCATGAATTTAGCCTCCATTTCCCTCGGTTCCATTCTATTGTTGTGTCTTATTTCAAGTCAAATTTGAAATTATATGCAAAAAATTGGCAGAGGTGGGATTCGAACCCACGCCTCCGTAGAGACTGGTGCCTTAAACCAGCGCCTTTTAGACCGCTCGGCCACTCTACCTTGCATGTTGTTTTTTTTTTTTTTTTTGTGTCTTATTTCAAGTCAAATTTTTTTTGATTTTGGAGGTTTGTTTTTTATTCTTTTTTTGATTTTGTAGGTTATATTCAGAGTGAAAAATTTACAATAATGTGTAAATTTATCAGATGTTGGATTCGTAACCAAGATTCTTTATTAATTAATCACTTGAAACAGCGATGTATTCGGCTCGGACAATCTACCATGAATTTAGCCTCCATTTCCCTCGGTTCCATTCTATTGTTGTGTCTTATTTCAAGTCAAATTTGAAATTATATGCAAAAATTGGCAGAGGTGGGATTCGAACCCACGCCTCCGTAGAGACTGGTGCCTTAAACCAGCGCCTTAGACCGCTCGGCCACTCTACCTTGCATGTTTTTTTTTTTTTCGTGCCTTCTTTTTTTTTTGGAGGTTTATTCAAGTGAAAAATTTACAATAATTTAAATTTTCAGATGTTGGATTCGTAACCAAGATTCTTTTTAATTAATTTTGAAACAGCGATGTATTCGGCTCGGACAATCTAAAATTTTCCATTTCCCTCGGTTCCATTCTATTGTTGTGTCTTATTTCAAGTCAAATTTGAAATTATATGCAAAAAATTTTGGGATTCGAACCCACGATAGAGTTGCCTTAAACCATTAGACCGCTAACCAATGCATGTTTTTTTTTTTTCGTGCCTTCTTTTGATTTTTAGGTTATATTCAAGTGAAAAATTTACAATAATGTGTGTAAATTTATCAGATGTTGATTCGTAACCAAGATTCTTTATTAATTAATCACTTGAAACAGCGATGTATTCGGCTCGGACAATCTACCATGAATTTAGCCTCCATTTCCCTCGGTTCCATTCTATTGTTGTGTCTTATTTCAAGTCAAATTTGAAATTATATGCAAAAATTGGCAGAGGTGGGATTCGAACCCACGCCTCCGTAGAGACTGGTGCCTTAAACCAGCGCCTTAGACCGCTCGGCCACTCTACCTTGCATGTTTGTTTTTTTTTTTTTTTTTCGTGCCTTGCAAAAATTTTTTGATTTTTGGAGGTTATATTCAAGTGAAAAATTTACAATAATGTGTAAATTTATCAGATGTTGGATTCGTAACCAAGATTCTTTATTAATTAATCACTTGAAACAGCGATGTATTCGGCTCGGACAATCTACCATGAATTTAGCCTCCATTTCCCTCGGTTCCATTCTATTGTTGTGTCTTATTTCAAGTCAAATTTGAAATTATATGCAAAAATTGGCAGAGGTGGGATTCGAACCCACGCCTCCGTAGAGACTGGTGCCTTAAACCAGCGCCTTAGACCGCTCGGCCACTCTACCTTGCATGTTTTTTTTTTTTTTTCGTGCCTTCTTTTTGATTTTGGAGGTTATATTCAAGTGAAAAATTTAAATAATTGTAAATTTATCAGATGTTGATTCGTAACCAAGATTCTTTATTAATTAATCACTTGAAACAGCGATGTATTCGGCTCGGACAATCTACCATGAATTTAGCCTCCATTTCCCTCGGTTCCATTCTATTGATTTTTGTGTCTTATTTCAAGTCAAATTTGAAATTATATGCTTTATTAAAAATTGGCAGAGGTGGGATTCGAACCCACGCCTCCGTAGAGACTGGTGCCTTAAACCAGCGCCTTAGACCGCTCGGCCACTCTACCTTGCATGTTTGTTTTTTTTTCGGTGCCTTCTTTTGATTTTTTTGGAGGTTATATTCAAGTGAAAAAATTTACAATAATTGTAAATTTATCAGATGTTGGATTCGTAAAAGATTCTTTATTAATTAATCACTTGAAACAGCGATGTATTCGGCTCGGACAATCTACCATGAATTTAGCCTCCATTTCCTCGGTTCCATTCTATTGTTGTGTCTTATTTCAAGTCAAATTTGAAATTATATGCAAAAATTGGCAGAGTTGGGATTCGAACCCACGCCTCCGTAGAGACTGGTGCCTTAAACCAGCGCCTTAGACCGCTCGGCCACTCTACCTTGCATGTTAGTTTTTTTTTCGTGCCTTCTTTTGATTTTGTAGGTTATATTCAAGTGAAAAATTTACAATAATGTGTAAATTTATCAGATGTTGGATTCGTAACCAAGATTCTTTATTAATTAATCACTTGAAACAGCGATGTATTCGGCTCGGACAATCTACCATGAATTTAGCCTCCATTTCCCTCGGTTCCATTCTATTGTTGTGTCTTATTTCAAGTCAAATTTCAAATTTTATGCAAAAATTGGCAGAGGTGGGATTCGAACCCACGCCTCCGTAGAGACGGGTGCCTTAAACCAGCGTCTTAGACCGCTCGACCACTCTACCTTGCATGTTTTTTTTTTTTTTTTCGTGCCTTCTTTTTTTTTGGAGGTTATATTCAAGTGAAAAATTTACAATAATGTGTAAATTTATCAGATGTTGATTCGTAACCAAGATTCTTTATTAATTAATCACTTGAAACAGCGATGTATTCGGCTCGGACAATCTACCATGAATTTAGCCTCCATTTCCCTCGGTTCCATTCTATTGTTGTGTCTTATTTCAAGTCAAATTTGAAATTATATGCAAAAATTGGCAGAGGTGGGATTCGAACCCACGCCTCCGTAGAGACTGGTGCCTTAAACCAGCGCCTTAGACCGCTCGGCCACTCTACCTTGCATGTTTTTTTTTTTTTTAGTGCCTTCTTTTGATTTTTGGAGGTTATATTCAAGTGAAAAATTTACAATAATGTGTAAATTTATCAGATGTTGGATTCGTAACCAAGATTCTTTATTAATTAATCACTTGAAACAGCGATGTATTCGGCTCGGACAATCTACCATGAATTTAGCCTCCATTTCCCTCGGTTCCATTCTATTGTTGTGTCTTATTTCAAGTCAAATTTGAAATTATATGCAAAAATTGGCAGAGGTGGGATTCGAACCCACGCCTCCGTAGAGACTGGTGCCTTAAACCAGCGCCTTAGACCGCTCGGCCACTCTACCTTGCATGTTTGTTTTTTTTTTTTCGTGCCTTCTTTTGATTTTGGAGGTTATATTCAAGTGAAAAATTTACAATAATGTGTAAATTTATCAGATGTTGGATTCGTAACCAAGATTCTTTATTAATTAATCACTTGAAACAGCGATGTATTCGGCTCGGACAATCTACCATGAATTTAGCCTCCATTTCCCTCGGTTCCATTCTATTGTTGTGTCTTATTTCAAGTCAAATTTGAAATTATTGCAAAAATTGGCAAATTTGAACCCACGCCTCCGTATAGACTGGTGCCTTAAACCAGCGCCTTAGACCGCTTGGCCACTCTACCATGTTTGTTTTTTTTTTTTTGCATGAGGTGTTTTACAATAAATTTATTTTTTTTGATTTTTCGGCTCCGTTACAAGTGAAAAATTTACAATAATGTGTAAATTTATCAGATGTTGGATTCGTAACCAAGATTCTTTATTAATTAATCACTTGAAACAGCGATGTATTCGGCTCGGACAATCTACCATGAATTTAGCCTCCATTTCCCTCGGTTCCATTCTATTGTTGTGTCTTATTTCAAGTCAAATTTGAAATTATATGCAAAAATTGGCAGAGGTGGGATTCGAACCCACGCCTCCGTAGAGACTGGTGCCTTAAACCAGCGCCTTAGACCGCTCGGCCACTCTACCTTGCATGTTAGTTTTAATTTCGTGCCTTCTTTTGATTTTGGAGGTTATATTCAAGTGAAAAATTTACAATAATGTGTAAATTTATCAGATGTTGGATTCGTAACCAAGATTCTTTATTAATTAATCACTTGAAACAGCGATGTATTCGGCTCGGACAATCTACCATGAATTTAGCCTCCATTTCCCTCGGTTCCATTCTATTGTTGTGTCTTATTTCAAGTCAAATTTGAAATTATATGCAAAAATTGGCAGAGGTGGGATTCGAACCCACGCCTCCGTAGAGACTGGTGCCTTAAACCAGCGCCTTAGACCGCTCGGCCACTCTACCTTGCATGTTTTTTTTTTTTTCGTGCCTTCTTTTTTTGATTTTGGAGGTTATATTCAAGTGAAAAAATTTACAATAATGTGTAAATTTATCAGATGTTGGATTCGTAACCAAGATTCTTTATTAATTAATCACTTGAAACAGCGATGTATTCGGCTCGGACAATCTACCATGAATTTAGCCTCCATTTCCCTGGGTTCCATTCTATTGTTGTGTCTTATTTCAAGTCAAATTTGAAATTATATGTAAAAATTGGCAGAGGTGGGATTCGAACCCACGCCTCCGTAGAGACTGGTGCCTTAAACCAGCGCCTTAGACCGCTCGGCCACTCTACCTTGCAAGTTTTTTTTTTTTTTTAGTGCCTTCTTTTGATTTTGGAGGTTATATTCAAGTGAAAAATTTACAATAATGTGTAAATTTATCAGATGTTGGATTCGTAACCAAGATTCTTTATTAATTAATCACTTGAAACAGCGATGTATTCGGCTCGGACAATCTACCATGAATTTAGCCTCCATTTCCCTCGGTTCCATTCTATTGTTGTGTCTTATTTCAAGTCAAATTTGAAATTATATGCAAAAATTGGCAGAGGTGGGATTCGAACCCACGCCTCCGTAGAGACTGGTGCCTTAAACCAGCGCCTTAGACCGCTCGGCCACTCTACCTTGCAAGTTTTTTTTTTTTTTCGTGCCTTCTTTTGATTTTGTAGGTTATATTCAAGTGAAAAATTTACAATAATGTGTAAATTTATCAGATGTTGGATTCGTAACCAAGATTCTTTATTAATTAATCACTTGAAACAGCGATGTATTCGGCTCGGACAATCTACCATGAATTTAGCCTCCATTTCCCTCGGTTCCATTCTATTTTTGTGTATATTTCAATTCAAATTTTTTTTATATGCAAAAATTGGCAGAGGTGGGATTCGAACCCACGCCTCCGTAGAGACTGGTTTAAACCAGCGCCTTAGACCGCTCGGCCACTCTACCTTGCAAGTTTTTTTTTTTTTTTCGTGCCTTCTTTTGATTTTGTAGGTTATATTCAAGTGAAAAAAAAATAATGTGTAAATTTATCAGATGTTGGATTCGTAACCAAGATTCTTTATTAATTAATCACTTGAAACAGCGATGTATTCGGCTCGGACAATCTACCATGAATTTAGCCTCCATTTCCCTCGGTTCCATTCTATTGTTGTGTCTTATTTCAAGTCAAATTTGAAATTATATGCAAAAATTGGCAGAGGTGGGATTCGAACCCACGCCTCCGTAGAGACTGGTGCCTTAAACCAGCGCCTTAGACCGCTCGGCCACTCTACCTTGCATGTTTGTTTTTTTTTTCGTGCCTTCTTTTGATTTTGGAGGTTATATTCAAGTGAAAAATTTACAATAATGTGTAAATTTATCAGATGTTGGATTCGTAACCAAGATTCTTTATTAATTAATCACTTGAAACAGCGATGTATTCGGCTCGGACAATCTACCATGAATTTAGCCTCCATTTCCCGCGGTTCCATTCTATTGTTGTGTCTTATTTCAAGTCAAATTTGAAATTATATCCAAAAATTGGCAGAGGTGGGATTCGAACCCACGCCTCCGTAGAGACTGGTGCCTTAAACCAGCGCCTTAGACCGCTCGACCACTCTACCTTGCAGTTTTGTTTTTTTTCGTGCCTTCTTTTGATCTTGTAGGTTATATTCATGCTAAAAATTTACAAGAATGTGTAAATTTATCAGATGTTGGATTCGTAAACAAGATTCTTTATTAATTAATCACTTGAAACAGCGATGTATTCGGCTCGGACAATCTACCATGAATTTAGCCTCCATTTCACTCGGTTCCATTCTATTGTTGTGTCTTATTTCAAGTCAAATTTGAAATTATATGCAAAAATTGGCAGAGGTGGGATTCGAACCCACGCCTCCGTAGAGGCTGGTGCCTTAAACGAGGGACTTAGACCGCTCGGCCACTCTACCTTGCATGTTTTTTTTTTTTTTTCGTGCCTTCTTTTTTTTTGATTTTGGAGGTTATATTCAAGTGAAAAATTTACAATAATGTGTAAATTTATCAGATGTTGGATTCGTAACCAAGATTCTTTATTAATTAATCACTTGAAACAGCGATGTATTCGGCTCGGACAATCTACCATGAATTTAGCCTCCATTTCCCTCGGTTCCATTCTATTGTTGTGTCTTATTTCAAGTCAAATTTGAAATTATATGCAAAAATTGGCAGAGGTGGGATTCGAACCCACGCCTCCGTAGAGACTGGTGCCTTAAACCAGCGCCTTAGACCGCTCGGCCACTCTACCTTGCATGTTTTTTTTTTTTTAGTGCCTTCTTTTTGATTTTGGAGGTTATATTCAAGTGAAAAATTTACAATAATGTGTAAATTTATCAGATGTTGGATTCGTAACCAAGATTTTTATTAATTAATCACTTGAAACAGCGATGTATTCGGCTCGGACAATCTACCATGAATTTAGCCTCCATTTCCCTCGGTTCCATTCTATTGTTGTGTCTTATTTCAAGCCAAATTTGAAATTATATGCAAAAGTTGGCAGAGGTGGGATTCGAACCCACGCCTCCGTAGAGACTGGTGCCTTAAACCAGCGCCTTAGACCGCTCGGCCACTCTACCTTGCATGTTTGTTTTTTATTTTTTTTAGTGCCTTCTTTTGATTTTGGAGGTTATATTCAAGTGAAAAATTTACAATAATTTGTAAATTTATCAGATGTTGGATTCGTAACCAAGATTCTTTATTAATTAATCACTTGAAACAGCGATGTATTCGGCTCGGACAATCTACCATGAATTTAGCCTCCATTTCCCTCGGTTCCATTCTATTGTTGTGTCTTATTTCAAGTTAAATTTGAAATTATATGCAAAAATTGGCAGAGGTGGGATTCGAACCCACGCCTCCGTAGAGACTGGTGCCTTAAACCAGCGCCTTAGACCGCTCCTCCTCTACCTTGCATGTTTGTTTTTTTTTTTTCGTGCCTTCTTTTGATTTTGGAGGTTATATTCAAGTGAAAAACCAATAATGTGTAAATTTATCAGATGTTGGATTCGTAACCAAGATTCTTTATTAATTAATCACTTGAAACAGCGATGTATTCGGCTCGGACAATCTACCATGAATTTAGCCTCCATTTCCCTCGGTTCCATTCTATTGTTGTGTCTTATTTCAAGTCAAATTTGAAATTATATGCAAAAATTGGCAGAGGTGGTATTCGAACCCAAGAGACTGGTTTAAACCAGCGCCTTAACCACTCTACCTTGCATGTTTTTTTTTTTTTTTAGTGCCTTCTTTTGATTTTTTAGGTTTTATCAGATATTCAAGTGAAAACTTTACAATAATGTGTAATTTTCTCAGAATTTGAATTCGTAACCACGATTCTTTATTGATTAATGACTAAAACCAGCGAAGTATTGGGCTCGGACAATCTACCATGAATTCAGCCTCCGTTTCCCTCGGTTCCATTCTATTGTTGTGTCTTATTTCAAGTCAAATTTGAAATTATATGCAAAAATTGGCAGAGGTGGGATTCGAACCCACGCCTCCGTAGAGACTGGTGCCTTAAACCAGCGCCTTAGACCGCTCGGCCACTCTACCTTGCATGTTTTTTTTTTTTTTTTTTTTAGTGCCTTCTTTTGATTTTGGAGGTTATATTCAAGTGAAAAATTTACAATAATTTGTAAATTTATCAGATGTTGGATTCGTAACCAAGATTCTTTATTAATTAATCACTTGAAAAAAGGGATGTATTCGGCTCGGACAATCTACCATGAATTTAGCCTCCATTTCCCTCGGTTCCATTCTATTGTTGTGTCTTATTTCAAGTCAAATTTGAAATTATATGCAAAAATTGGCAGAGGTGGGATTCGAACCCACGCCTCCGTAGAGACTGGTGCCTTAAACCAGCGACTTAGACCGCTCGGCCACTCTACCTTGCATGTTAGTTTTTTTTTTCGTGCCTTCTTTTGATTTTGTAGGTTATATTCAAGTGAAAAATTTACAATAATGTGTAAATTTATCAGATGTTGGATTCGTAACCATGATTCTTTATTAATTAATCAATTGAAACCGATGTATTCGGCTCGGACAATCTACCATGAATTTAGCCTCCATTTCCCTCGGTTTTCTATTGTTGTGTCTTATTTCAAGTCAAATTTGAAATTATATGCAAAAATTGGCAGAGGTGGGATTCGAACCCACGCCTCCGTAGAGAAAATTTAGACCGCTCGGCCACTCTACCTTGCATGTTTGTTTTTTTTTTTCGTGCCTTCTTTTGATTTTGGAGGTTATATTCAAGTGAAAAATTTACAATAATGTGTAAATTTATCAGATGTTGGATTCGTAACCAAGATTCTTTATTAATTAATCACTTGAAACAGCGATGTATTCGGCTCGGACAATCTACCATGAATTTAGCCTCCATTTCCCTGGGTTCCATTCTATTGTTGTGTCTTATTTCAAGTCAAATTTGAAATTATATGCAAAAATTGGCAGAGGTGGGATTCGAACCCACGCCTCCGTAGAGACTGGTGCCTTAAACCAGCGCCTTAGACCGCTCGGCCACTCTACCTTGCAAGTTTGTTTTTTTTTTTTTTAGTGCCTTCTTTTGATTTTGGAGGTTATATTCAAGTGAAAAATTTACAATAATGTGTAAATTTATCAGATGTTGGATTCGTAACCAAGATTCTTTATTAATTAATCACTTGAAACAGCGATGTATTCGGCTCGGACAATCTACCATGAATTTAGCCTCCATTTCCCTCGGTTCCATTCTATTGTTGTGTCTTATTTCAAGTCAAATTTGAAATTTTATGCAAAAAATTGGCAGAGGTGGGATTTGAACCCACGCCTCCGTAGAGACTGGTGCCTTAAACCAGCGCCTTAGACCGCTCGGCCACTCTACCTTGCATGTTTGTTTTTTTTTTTTTTTTGTGCCTTCTTTTGATTTTGGAGGTTATATTCAAGTGAAAAATTTACAATAATGTGTAAATTTATCAGATGTTGGATTCGTAACCAAGATTCTTTATTAATTAATCACTTGAAACAGCGATGTATTCGGCTCGGACAATCTACCATGAATTTAGCCTCCATTTCCCTCGGTTCCATTCTATTGTTGTGTCTTATTTCAAGTCAAATTTGAAATTATATGCAAAAATTGGCAGAGGTGGGATTCGAACCCACGCCTCCGTAGAGACTGGTGCCTTAAACCAGCGCCTTAGACCGCTCGGCCACTCTACCTTGCTAGTTTGTTTTTTTTTTTTCGTGCCTTCTTTTGATTTTGGAGGTTATATTCAAGTGAAAAATTTACAATAATGTGTAAATTTATCAGATGTTGGATTCGTAACCAAGATTCTTTATTAATTAATCACTTGAAACAGCGATGTATTCGGCTCGGACAATCTACCATGAATTTAGCCTCCATTTCCCTCGGTTCCATTCTATTGTTGTGTCTTATTTCAAGTCAAATTTGAAATTATATGCAAAAATTGGCAGAGGTGGGATTCGAACCCACGCCTCCCGTAGAGACTGGTGCCTTAAACCAGCGCCTTAGACCGCTCGGCCACTCTACCTTGCATGTTTTTTTTTTTTTTTTAGTGCCTTCTTTTGATTTTGAGGTTATATTCAAGTGAAAAATTTACAATAATGTGTAAATTTATCAGATGTTGGATTCGTAACCAAGATTCTTTATTAATTAATCACTTGAAACAGCGATGTATTCGGCTCGGACAAATCTACCATGAATTTAGCCTCCATTTCCCTCGGTTCCATTCTATTGTTGTGTCTTATTTCAAGTCAAATTTGAAATTATATGCAAAAATTGGCAGAGGTGGGGATTCGAACCCACGCCTCCGTAGAGACTGGTGCCTTAAACCAGCGCCTTAGACCGCTCGGCCACTCTACCTTGCATGTTTGTTTTTTTTTTTTTCGTGCCTTCTTTTGATTTTGGAGGTTATATTCAAGTGAAAAATTTACAATAATGTGTAAATTTATCAGATGTTGGATTCGTAACCAAGATTCTTTATTAATTAATCACTTGAAACAGCGATGTATTCGGCTCGGACAATCTACCATGAATTTAGCCTCCATTTCCCTCGGTTCCATTCTATTGTTGTGTCTTATTTCAAGTCAAATTTGAAATTATATGCAAAAATTGGCAGAGGTGGGATTCGAACCCACGCCTCCGGAGAAACTGGTGCCTAAAACCAGCGCCTTAGACCGCTCGGCCACTCTACTCTACCTTGTTTTGTTTTTTTTTTTTTTAGTGTCTTCTTTTGATTTTGTAGGTTATATTCAAGTGAAAAATTTACAATAATGTGTAAATTTATCAGATGTTGGATTCGTAACCAAGATTCTTTATTAATTAATCACTTGAAACAGCGATGTATTCGGCTCGGACAATCTACCATGAATTTAGCCTCCATTTCCCTCGGTTCCATTCTATTGTTGTGTCTTATTTCAAGTCAAATTTGAAATTATATCCAAAATATTGGCAGAGGTGGGATTCGAACCCACGCCTCCGTAGAAAACGGTGCCTTAAACCAGCGCCTTAGACCGCCCGGCCACTCTACCTTGCATGTTTGTTTTTTTTTCGTGCCTTCTTTTGATTTTGTAGGTTATATTCATGTGAAAAATTTACAATAATATGTAAATTTATCAGATGTTGGATTCGTAACCAAGATTCTTTATTAATTAATCACTTGAAACAGCGATGTATTCGGCTCGGACAATCTACCATGAATTTAGCCTCCATTTCCCGCGGTTCCATTCTATTGTTGTGTCTTATTTCAAGTCAAATTTGAAATTATATCCAAAAATTGGCAGAGGTGGGATTCGAACCCACGCCTCCGTAGAGACTGGTGCTTTAAACCAGCGCCTTAGACCGCTCGGCCACTCTACCTTGCATGTTTGTTTTTTTTTTAGTGCCTTCTTTTGATTTTTGAGGTTATATTCAAGTGAAAAATTTACATAATAATGTGTAAATTTATCAGATGTTGGATTCGTAACCAAGATTCTTTATTAATTAATCACTTGAAACAGCGATGTATTCGGCTCGGACAATCTACCATGAATTTAGCCTCCATTTCCCTCGGTTCCATTCTATTGTTGTGTCTTATTTCAAGTCAAATTTGAAATTATATGCAAAAATTGGCAGAGGTGGGATTCGAACCCACGCCTCCGTAGAGACTGGTGCCTTAAACCAGCGCCTTAGACCGCTCGGCCACTCTACCTTGCAAGTTTTTTTTTTTTTTTTTTTAGTGCCTTCTTTTGATTTTGGAGGTTATATTCAAGTGAAAAATTTACAATAATGTGTAAATTTATCAGATGTTGGATTCGTAACCTAGATTCTTTATTAATTAATCACTTGAAACAGCGATGTATTCGGCTCGGACAATCTACCATGAATTTAGCCTCCATTTCCCTCGGTTCCATTCTATTGTTGTGTCTTATTTCAAGTCAAATTTGAAATTATATGCAAAAATTGGCAGAGGTGGGATTCGAACCCACGCCTCCGTAGAGACTGGTGCCTAAAACCAGCGCCTTAGACCGCTCGGCCACTCTACCTTGCATGTTAGTTTTAATTTCGTGCCTTCTTTTGATTTTGTAGGTTATATTCAAGTGAAAAATTTACAATAATGTGTAAATTTATCAGATGTTGGATTCGTAACCAAGATTCTTTATTAATTAATCACTTGAAACAGCGATGTATTCGGCTCGGACAATCTACCATGAATTTAGCCTCCATTTCCCTCGGTTCCATTCTATTGTTGTGTCTTATTTCAAGTCAAATTTGAAATTATATGCAAAAATTGGCAGAGGTGGGATTCGAACCCACGCCTCCGTAGAGACTGGTGCCTTAAAAAACCGCTCGGCCACTCTACCTTGCATGTTTTTTTTTTTTTTTCGTGCCTTCTTTTGATTTTGAGGTTATATTCAAGTGAAAAAATTTACAATAAATAAATTTATCAGATGTTGGATTCGTAACCAAGATTCTTTATTAATTAATCACTTGAAACAGCGATGTATTCGGCTCGGACAATCTACCATGAATTTAGCCTCCATTTCCCTCGGTTCCATTCCATTCTATTGTTGTGTCTTATTTCAAGTCAAATTTGAAATTATATGCAAAAATTGGCAGAGGTGGGATTCGAACCCACGCCTCCGTAGAGACTGGTGCCTTAAACCAGCGCCTTAGACCGCTCGGCCACTCTACCTTGCAAGTTTGTTTTTTTTTTTTTAGTGCCTTCTTTTGATTTTGGAGGTTATATTCAAGTGAAAAATTTACAATAATGTGTAAATTTATCAGATGTTGGATTCGTAACCAAGATTCTTTATTAATTAATCAC